>CM053748.1:3079823-3169624 GCA_028658305.1 Pachyuromys duprasi | reverse complement strand
AGGAGGTCCTCCCCTTTTGGTGGACTTGGAGGGGGCGGGGAGGAGGGAGGTGAGGGAGGAAGTGGGAGGGTAGGAGGGAATGAGGGATGGGGCTACGCCTGGGATTCAAAGTACCTAACCTGTGATTGATATAAAAATAAATAAATTAAAAAAAAGAGAAAAGAGTATTCAATATGTTGTTGGCTATGGGTTGGATAATTTGTCCTTTATGGAACCAGAGTCCCTGGACACATTCCTTGTAGGGATGTGCAATGTGAAAGTAGAAAAGAAAAAAAATGTACCTACTCTTATAATAGAGTGGAGAGTGAATCTGTCCATGTGGTGGTTACATTCTAGAAACTGGAGTTGTCTGTCTCATCAGTGCACCTTTGCAGCTAGAAACAACAGATAGCCCAGCACTTCAAACAGTGGCTGTGTAGTATGCTGTCCGGGGCAGCCGCAGCTCAGCCATCACTGGGAAACAGTGGAAAGGAATCCAGATTAACAAGTGGGGCCTTCAAGATGACAGGACAAAAATAAAAATCCTAGACACATCTTTACCCTTATAAGTGAAAAAAATTAATGTTTACTTACATTTAAACACTTTGTTTGTATTTTTTTTTCTTAAATTTATACCTGGGCCGGGTGTGGTGATGCATGCCTGGTAATCTCAGTAT
Source organism: Pachyuromys duprasi (assembly GCA_028658305.1). NCBI lineage: Eukaryota > Metazoa > Chordata > Mammalia > Rodentia > Muridae > Pachyuromys > Pachyuromys duprasi. Next base: position 3,168,968 of record CM053748.1, on the reverse strand, counting down.
TCGGGAGGCAGGTGAATCTCTGTGAGTTTGAGGCCAGCCTGGTCTACAGAGCAAGTCCAGAACAGCCAGGGCTCTGTTACATAGAGAAAACCTGTCTCAAAACAGCAAAAGAGAGAGAAAGAGAGAGAGTTAGAAGAGAGAGTTATATACATGGTATTATCATTATTGTACTAGTAGTATTTTCATTTCTTATTTTCTCTCTAACTAACAAACCACCTTTTCCTGTAAGCTAATTTAAGCTAGATGCCAAAGAGTTTTTTTTTTAATTTTGTTTTAATTTTCTCTAGATGACCACAAAAGGTCCAGTAGCTCTGTTACCTAGTAGTTGATAACCACAGTCCCAGAAATCTTCACAGAGGGAAGGCTATGAGACACATGCTGTTGACTGCTGGCCTGGCTTCTCCTGAGATCCTAGGGAGTTTCACTGAAGTGTCATTTTAACATGGTAAGTTTCACTACTGACACACACATCCAATTTTCTCTTTCAGGAGAGCATAGACAAATTATTTCCCAGTGTCCCAGTCCAGAGTGGAAGCAGGAAGGCCGGCCCATGCAGAGCTCCGGTGAAGTCCACACTATTGCCATTGCTTACAATGCTGTGCCATGGAGGGTTTGGAGGGAGCTCAGGTTAACCTGCTGTTACTGCTCTTTCCTGTGCCTCTGTCCTCTTCTGTGGTGTGAAGACTACTTACTCCACATCCCTCTAGAGCAAAATGGGCCATCCCTTAATGTCATTGCTGACATTGCCTGCAACAAGAAGCATGCTTTCACTAGAAATAAACTCTCATCCATCTAAGTAACACCGTAAGTCACCATTGAGGAAGAGAACAAGAACTTGGGAGAGGTATTTCCAATAAAGAATCCTGCAGGCTGCAGAAAAATGCCCTGAGCTCAGGTTTACTGATGCCCATTAATGTGTACTCGAAGCAAAAGCATGAAACTCTTTCAAATCTGCCCTTCCGAAGCTTTCAAAATGGATGCAAGGGAATTATAAGTAACAAGATCAGAATGACCAGCTTTCCCAGGGAGATGCACTTTTGGAATGAAAAAAGTGAGAGGGACAGATAGAGTTGAGCGAGGGAGGTAATATTATTAAAGGAAAAAAAAGAAAGAAAAAGGAGAAGAAAGAAAAAGCAGAAGCAGGAAGACAGCACCATGTCCACAAAACGCAGACAGCTACCTACCCAGAAATTCCGACTCAGGGTAAGAACTTTTAAATTTCTTGATGGTTTGACACACTAGAAAGATGGCTCAGCAATACAGAGCACTTGCTACAATCAGGGGCCCCAAGTTCAGTTCCTAGAACCCACATCCAACAGTTCACAAGTGCCTGTGATTCCAGACCAGTGGCTGCATTGTCCCCTTCTGGCCTCTCTGGGTGCCTCAAAAGCATGGCACACACAAGTGTACATACATGCACAGAAATAAAAAGAAAAAGAACCAGTCCGTGGTTTTCAGCCTTCCTAGTACTGAGACCCTTACTACACTTCCTCATGTTGTGGTAACCCCCAACAATAAAATTATTGTGTGTTACTCCATTACTGTAATTTTGCTACTTTTATAAATTGTAATATGGATATCTAGTACACAAGATATATTAAATGCAACCCAAAGGGGTCAAGACCCACAGGCTGAGAACCATTGCAGTGAAAATCAACCCACACATGCAATGACGTTATTTGCTCTTTATCAATACAACCGGATGGAAAATGGAAATATCCAATCAAGCTGTCCCTAAGGTTAAGTCTAACCTGGCATATTTCTCTCAGTTGAATTCTAGCAGAATCTCTTGACATTCTTGTTTGTTCGGTCACTTTTTCGCAGACCATTTCCTCACCTTATCCACGCCTGATGAATCTAGTCTTGTCAGAAAGGTGAAGAATTAGTGAGTGTGGAAGAAGAACACTTCATGCCACTTCTGCTCAGTGGTAACTTTGTTGCTCTAAATGTGACCTGATGATTGAAGTGGATCTGCTTTAAGAAGCAGCTCTCCAAAATATGGAGGCAAGCGGATTTAAAGTGACCTGTGCGCAATTTATGTTACAGTTTGAGAAGATGCCTATGTTCTCTGTAACAGGGGAAAGTGCTGACTGAGGAGGTAAAGTCTAACTTGTGGGTAGTGACCCCCACCGGGATCACTGATCAGATATCCTGCATATCAGATATTTACATTATGTAATGTTACAGTAGCAACATTACAGTTATAAAATAGCAACAAAATAATTTTATGATTGGGGTCACCACAACATGAAGAACAATATTAAAGGCTTGAAGCATTAGGCAGGTTGAGAACCACTAGTCTAAAGTATTTGCCATATGACTTACCTGCTGACTGTGGGAAAAGTAGAAAAATTCCAGGAAACAACACAACTATGTTGTATACATGCTTGATTTATCTATCCATCAATCCATGCCTATCTATCTATCTATCTATCTATCTATCTATCTATCTATCTATCTATCTATTATCTATATATCTATTATCTATCTATCATGAGTTCATCTATTCGGTGTTTTAGGTCAATAACCACTGGGCTCAACCTGCTTTGCTTTTTGGTCAGATAATAAACATTTACTCCACAAATTACCATTAAGCTAATATTTTACAATGGTAGGGGGCACTGTTAACATTTCCAGTATTCAAACTCAGCTACTCTCTTATATATATTTTTTATTTCTTTTTTAAAATTTATTTTTCTGTGTATGAGTGGTCTGTTTTTACACACACCTAGAAGAGAGAATCAGATCCCATTACAGATGGTTGTAAGCCACCATGTGGTTCCTGAAAATTGAACTCAAGACCTCTGGAAGAACAGCCAATACTGTTTACCTCTGAGCCATCTTTTCAGCCCCTCCAAAATCAGTTATTCTTAACTGCACAGTTTTGTGCTCATGGATCTCAAACTACTTTGGTAGTATAATGGAAGCAACAAGAGAATTCACTAGGAAAATGCCCCTGTTTCTGAGAACCCAGAGTACTGTTGGAGACCCTCTCTTGAGCTCTTCAGGGTAGTTTCCCTACCTGATTGCATCAGTATATGAGATTTTGACTTTTAGAGTTATCCTACCCCTCCCCCATCATGTATGAAGTTTTGTTCATGTCTGTATTTCTGGAAGAAGTCTTCATCTACTCAACCTGATTAACAAAACTCTTTTTCCAAAAGGCAGGCCCACTGAATACTAAGAATATCGAAGACTTTACAAGTTTTTCTTACTTGGCCAAACCAGTCTGTATCATGCCTAGAGAATCAAGGGAATAGGTGCAGTGGACCATAATTTAAAGACGAGGATTTGCATCAGACAATCCACCAGCTCTGCAGTGCAGTGTCCTTCCTTGGCACTGGGCTGCTATGCTTGAAAAGTCTGCCTGATACCCACGTTGCCAAGCTCACAAGTGCTTCTGGAGTGGTGCAGATGCCCTAAGCATTGGCATCAACATCTGCATCTCAAGAGGCCAACTTCAGGGTTCTTTTTGGCAGGAAGGAGAAAAGCAGGAGAAGAAGAAAGCTGACCTAGACTAAGGGTGGGAATGCTGGAGATGCTATACCATCTGGGTATCTTGCAGAGATAGGAGTGCAGCCATTCACCTAAAAACAAATATTTGCTTAACACGTAACTGAGTCACAGACAAGCCTTTAGGGGGACGGTTGGATGGGTGGATTTTAGAATAATTTTTATGTTTAATTTAATGAAGCTTTAAAACAAAGAACCCAGCTTAGCTAGGATTGCAAGCAGTGGCAGTAGCATCTTTATGTCACATTGTTATTGTTTCTAAACAGAGCTCTTGGCATTCTATTTTCCTCTAATAATAGCTATTTTCACAAGTATAAACAATTTCATAGACATTGTTCTTGAAATATATTTTTGGTCTTTAAGATAGGCGGACCTTAAACTATTTGGCTTTAAACTATTTTTTGACCTTTAAGATAGATTCATAAAGCAGACATTATACTCAGGTTTTTTTCTTTAACGATAAATCTTTTTATTATATTCCTATTCGCACATAAATAACCAGAGAATCTAGGTTAGTAAAGGTTGGTATGTTCCTTCTTAAAGCTACATCTCTCGTCTTCGACTCTTCAAACTCTGACACGGCCCTTTTCAGTAGAACAGGAGGAGACTGTTGTAGAATGCAGCTGATGGATTTCATTTTTTAAGCTTGCTTTTTCAGGTAAGAATTATAGTGCCTAGAAGAGTCTCATTATTTTGTTTTCATCTACCTAATAGTGACAATTTTCTATAATTGAATCTTTTAATCGAGGACTACCAAGGAACTTTATAAGCATTAATTAATGCGCCCAGCTTCTCTACGCGGTAGGTAAGTTAGTCTGGTTTCATGAATGAAGAACTCAAACAACAGACTTAACTGACTTGCCCATGGCCACCCAGTGAGCTAGGCAAGCCAGGCATGGAAGGCCAAAGAGAAACTCCTTATTCTTGGCTCTGGGCCCGTACTCGCCCCCTTGATTGCGGAGGTAGAGGACTCACTGTTCTGATTCAGACACACTAAGAGAAGCCCTTGCATTTCTCCTCCTTTGCTTTATAGGTGAGGAAACTGAGCTACAGACCAGTGATGTAATTCCATTACTCTCCATCCATCCATCCATCCATCCATCCATCAATACACCCATCCATCCATCCAACAAGATTCACTGAGCAGTTGGCCTGTCGGAATTCTGGAAACACCTGGAGCTGAACAGACAAAGTTCCTGCAGTTGAGGCTTTAGAAAACATCAGGAGGAAGCTAGCCAACAAGTGATAAGGGCGCTGGTCAGTGCATGGTGATTGACTTTTAAGTCAAAACCAAAGGGGAGCAGAAGAGTGAGTCTCTGGGAAGGAGAGTGCTTTCTGTTTCAGGACCAATGGGCACGGAAACCTCCTTGTCTGCATGGCACGAATGAAGGTTTGAAGTGGCGGGGAAGTCATGTGGAAAGCTGGAGAACAGCAGTCCAGGCAGAGGGCTCAGCATTTCAAAGGTCCTGGGGTAGGAGAGAAGTTTACCCAAGGAAAGTCAGCAAAAGAGAGAGTGTCGGTTGTCAATCATATGATCAGAGTGCAGAAGGAGACAGATGTCTGAGGGCCTTCCCAGCCATTTTGAAGACTTTTTTTCCCCACTGACTGACATGAAATTTTGAGAGATTTAACAGTGGAGTGACAGAAACTATCTTATGGCTTGGAGGAATTATTTGGCTCTTTGATTTCAAAAAGTCAGGACTCATGGCGCATGCATTTAAATAGGGAAACTAGTTCATGGAGAAGGAACAACACCGATGAAATTGAATATGGACCAAGACAGGGAAAAGAATGCAAGGGCTGCCGAGAGTTGAATAGCCACAGTGTTGAGCAGAGGCCCTCTGCCTCATTCCAGACAGTGGAGTTTAGATTTAGAGGTATTTCTCTGAGGTGAATGATGACAACTGAAGTTGAGTTTTAGCCCTGTGTTGTTTGTATTTTCGTTCTGTTGATCCTGTTGTCCTAAGATGGCTGCTGAAGCAGCTCTAGTCATCGCATGGAGTTACGTTCGGAAAGGTGGTGAGAGCAAAAGAATTCTCCTCATCAGGTTTGCTCTGACCTTTCTAAAAGGGAAGCCCCCAGCAGACAACTGTCTCATCTCCAACTAGTCTGCACAGTATCACAAAACATTTTGGTTGTATTAAAAATTATTATTGTGGCTGGAAAGATAGTTCAGTGGTCAAGAGCATTGATTGCTCTTGCAGAGGACTATGGTTTGGTTCCCAGTACTCACATGCGGTGACTCACAACTGCCTGCAATTCTAACTTCAGGGGATCCAGCATCCTTTTCCGGTGTCATCAGGCACTGGCATGCTTGTGGCCCATGTAAACTCATGTAAACCCATGTAAACTCACGTAAATAGAAATAAGTAAATAGTTCTTTGAAAGAAATTGGTTTAAGACATGCATGGTATGTACTCACTTATATTATAAGTGGATATTAGCCATGAAGTACAGGATAACCACTCTGCAATCCACAGACCCAAAGAAGCCAAGGAGGGCCCAAGTGAGGATACTTGAATCACTCAGAACAGGAAATACAACAGACACCTGAAGTAGATGGAGGGAAGGAACTGGGTGGGAGAAGGGGTGGGTAGGGTAATGTGGATGGGGTTCAGGTGTGGAAATATCTGGGGTAGAGGTGGGGGAAGGATGGTGAGAGAGAACAAAAATTGGTGGGGGGAATCTCTGGACCGAGAAGGCTCCAGGGAGTCTCTGGGAGTGACCCTAGCTGAGACTCTTAGCAGCAGGGGTTAAGGAGCCTGAAGTTGCCACCTCCTGTGGTCAGATGGGATTTCCAGTGGAGGAAGGAGGACACCAACCCACCCATAAAACCTTCAACTCAAAATTGGTCTTGCCCACAAGAAGTGTAGGGATTAAGATGGAGCAGAGATTGAGGGAATGGCAAATCATTTACTGGCCCAACTTGAGACCCACCCCACAGGAGACAGCCAACCCCTGTCACTATTAATGATGCTCTGCTGTGCTTGCAGACAGGAGCCTAGCATAACTGTCTTCTGAGAGGCTTCATCCAGAAACTGATGGAAACAGATGAAAAGACCCAGAGCCAAACAATAGGTCAAGCTCAGGGAATTTTGTGGAAGAGTGGGAGGTGGAATTGGAGGAACCAGAAATGTCAAGGACACCACAAGAAGACCTACAGAGTAATAAACTAAGCTGGGCCAATGAAGAGCCACAGAGACAAAACCACCAATTAAAGAACATACAAGGATGCAAGGGCTGTAGAAGATATGCAGCTCAGTCATCATGTGGGTCCCCTAACAATGGGAGCAGGGCTGTCTCTATGTTGCCTGCCTTTGGATCTCTTTCCCCTAGCTGGGCTGTCTTGTCTAGCCTCTTTAGGAGAGGATTGCTTATTTTACCTTGAGGTGCGAGGGTGTGTTGGTACCCCTTGGGGGCTTCCACTTCTCTGAAAAGAGGGAGAGAGAAGAATGGAGGAAGGGAATGAAAAGGTAGGACTGGAAAGAGAAGAGAAAGGTGTCTGGCTGGGGTCAGGCTGTAAATTAAATAAATAAATGAAAAAACTATATTCTCTCATAATTTCATGTACACACACACAGTACTTTGGTCATATTCTCCATCTTTATCCTCCTTTATGGCTCTTCCATTCCCACTGAGCCACTTCTTCCCACCAAGTACCGCTTCTACTTTTATGTCTTTGTGTGCATGTGTGACCCAGTAGGTTTAATTAGGTTGTCTGCATCAGTGTGGGTGGGAGGGTATTTATTCCACCAAAGGAACCTCCCAATGTCTTTACCATAAGGAATGAGTCACCCTCCTCTAGCAACTATTAACTGTCTATAGCTCCTCAATGAGGGGTGGGGCTTCAGGGGACCCTCCCTTATCTATGATGGATTATTGAAAGGCTCAGTATTATGTAGGTACCAAAGCTGTATCTTGCCTGTCAAGTTAACATTGCACCAAGCAGAGTCCATAGCTGGGTAAATGAGTTCTAAAGTGCAACAGCCATGTCATATGCAAAAAGACAATGTTTCACAGTTTTGCTTCTCATTCTCTGGCTCTTATATTCTTTCTGGCGCCTTTTCTATAATGTTCCATGAGCTTAGAAAAGAATGGTATAAATATTTTGTTAAGGATCCACCGTCTAACTCAGTTTTCTTAGTACTTTGGCCTCTTATGAAGTCTGCATTCACCTTTACTCACAACAAAATAAGAGCTTTTCTGAGCAAGGCCGAGGAGCACAAGTCTTTGGATATCAATATAAATAGAATACAATTTGATGCCACATCCAAAATGTGTGTAGTAGATTCCCCTGTAGAGCTGATGACTTCTGCAGCTATGTAGTTTTCCCCAGCTCTCCAGTGCTGAGTATGGTTCCCCTTAAGTGAATAGAGACTCAAATCTAATCAGGAAAGTTGGTTGCCCCAATACCAGTCATGATGTTTTGTAGGTACCAAAGATGTATCTTGCACATCAAGTTAACATTGTGCCAAGTAGGATCCATAGCTGGGTAAGTTCATTGGTGGCTTCTCCTTCAGCAGCCTGCCTTGAACTTTTTATTGCTATAGTAGCCAGCCAACATAAAGGAAGTTTCTAGCCCACCTTTAGCTTAATTTCTCTCTATCCTGCAACAGAAGTGTGTGGTGTCTTTAGAAATAGAGTCTTACCTAGTTCTGGGAGCAACCAAGAGCAATGACAGTACTTGTATTCTTGTTGGGAATGGGGAGGGCTTGGTTGTGACTCCTGGAAGCAGCACTGTTCATTCATGCAAGAATTGGTATTTTTGTTTTTGGTTTTTTGGGTTTTTTTTGAGGCTATATTTCTCTCTGTAACCACGGCTGTTTTTGAACTCACTGTACAGACCAGAATGGCCTCCATACCATAGAGACTCACCTGCTTCTGCTTTCTAAGTGCTGGGATTAAAGGTATGCACCACCATCGCTTGACCATTAAAACTTTTTCTAAATTTTTTTACTTAGCATATAAATTAGCAGTTCTCCCCTTCTCATAACGCTTAGTTTTAGTTTATCCTCTGTCACAGTTACCATTTATATTGCTATGCTCAAACACAAAGACCAGAACAACTCGAGGAAGAAAGTTTATCATCTTATACTCCCACTGATAGAAGTCAGGACAGGAACCTGAAGCCAGGAACTCAAGCAGAAGCCCTGGAGAAATTTGCTGGCTTACTACCTCAAGACTTGCTCACCTTGTGTTCTTATACAAGTAAGGGCCACCTGCCCAAAGGAAGCACCACTTTCCGTGGGGCAGGCCTATCATGTCAATCGTTAGTCAGGAACAGGACTTGCTTATAGGTCAGTCTTATGGAGGCATTTTCTCAGCTAACAGTTCCTCCTCCCAGAAATGTCTAGCTTTGTGTTAAGTTGACAAACCACAATTATCACTGCTTCTTATAGTCTTGTCTACCATTCCCCTTGACCTCATCTCTATTTAAATATTTTTACCCTCGGTAGTCCTGCTCTCAATTTTCATATCACATGTGTTCAACTATGCCCCCTATTTATAAAACTCCTCCACCTCTGGCCCATTTCTAGGTTGATTTCCTTTGTAGTAATTCATACCAACTTAAACATACAGATCTCAAAACCTGAAGCTAGGATCTGCATATGAGAGAATATATGGGCTTGTCTTTTTGAGCTCAAGTTAGCACACTCAGCATATTTTCCAGTTTCAGTCACTTTCCTGACATTTTCATGATTCATTTTCTTTAGAGCTAGATAAAATTGTGTATATATACCATAATTTCATTTCTATTCATTATTTGATGGGCATCTCAACTCATCTCATTTTGCCTATTATAGAGGAACAATGGGCATGGATATGTACTTATCTCTACAAAACACTGTTAGCCATTTGCTTTACTGTTGACTGACAGAGGATCATCCTGCCTGACAAAGAGCAATCATGATTCATCTCCTATGGGTGGGAGGAGACAGCATTCGCTAAGATCAAGGTCTCTGCCTACTCTTGAACCCAACCCAGGATTCTCTTAGCAATAAAATGACAAATGCATGGGCACAGAGAGCAGAGTTAACAGTTGAGTGGGGAGTGTCTCAGAACTCTTTAGATGTGGTATTCTGGATGGCTTTTCTGGACTTTATATTTAAGCTATGATTGGACTTTCCCAAAGTGAAGGAAACTCAACCTGTTCTGTTGGAGGAATGTGAGTATTATTGGCAGCTGTGAATGAATGTAGCAGAGGCTGGCAAGAGTGGAATGAAGAGTCATTGTTTTATTTAAGTAGAACAGGAAGCTACAGGAGGCCTTGAATACAAGAATAATGAGATCTGACTTGTGTTTTCAGAAATGTACTTTTAGGCTGCTATGGAGCATGGCAGGGGCAGAGAGATGGGTTGGGAGGCTATTGCTGGTATGTGGGTAGTAGAGAATGGAAGCTTGATGGGGACGGGCTGGCAGTCAGTCCCCACAGGTACCTCTGAGCTATTGCTCCCAGTGAAAGTACAAGATTAGTAGTCTATGACCCCTGAGGAGAGGCACCAAAAACCTTCCATCCCACCCTCTAAATCATCTGCCACCCTTTCTCTGGGAAAGCAAGCCATCATGTTCTTATATAACCCTTCATCCCCTACCCCAGGGAAGGTTAATGTGGCAAGGGAGTGAGGAAGTGAGTGTGACTTCTAGATATCAACTGGTGAGCAACCAGGAGGCCTACTCACATTGCAGGGCAGACTTCAAAAGGAGAGCCTTTCCAGATGACAGGACTGTGGTCTCAGTCGAAAGCTTGTCTCTACTCAGAACCTTGCATTAAGGTCCCTCACAGAATTCACGCACCTCAACAGTAAGAGACAAGAAACACTGCTTTGGAATTCCTTGTTCTTTTCTAAAATGAAAAGAACTACAAGTGGTTTAGGATGAGATGGAGGGAATGGAGACTTGGGGGAATTTGATATATGTGAATAGGAGAATTCCTGAGGGGTTATTCTGAAGTGGGGAAAAAGAGAATCTGATTAAAGTTAGTGCCAGGGTTTGCTCTGGAGCAACTAGAGATGTATCATTTGTTAAGATGAAGGCATTCAATGAAGGAGCTGGTCTAGGGAAGGACTGGAAGCAAACAACAGTTTCATTTTGAGCCACATTTGGTTTGGGATACTCTTTATCTCAGCTTGGTAATACAGTATGAGTCTGGGGTTATGCAAAGAAACCAGACAGAGAAATAGTTTTAAGAAGTCTAAACTAGCCAGGCACAGTGGCTCATGTGTGTAGTCCCAGCACTCTGGGAGTCAGAGTCAGACAGATCTCTGTGAGCCTGAGGCCAGCCTGCTCTACAAAGTGAGTCCAGGCAGTCAAGGATATACAGAGATACCCTGTCTCAGAATTTACCCCCCCAACACCAAAAAAGTTCTAAACTGTAAGTGGCACTTTAAGGCCAAGTCACCGGATGGCATTATCCTGCAGGAGTAGATACTGAAGTGGCATGGCCCAAGGCATGACCTTGGCCACTCTGCATTGTTCTTTTTATTGTGAACATGGATCAGGTAATGATAGAAAAACATCCATATTAAATCACAGCTCCCCTCATAAATTAAAATCAAAATAAGAACACATGTTAAGTGTTAAGAGGCCCATCCTGGCCCATCAATTTGGACATTTATATTGAAAAAAACCTTTTAAATCTCTTTACGATGTGGCGTTTGTATGTGTGGGTGTGTGTTAAAAGTGCTATAGGGGGCCTTACCTCTTGAACTTCCTGACATATTATATTTTCATCTGAAACCTTCCTGTTGTATAACCATAAATTTAAAAGTTAAACATCTGCACAGTGACTTCTAATGTGTCTGAATTTCCTGGGAATTGTTCCTTGGTATTGGTTGTTTATGAGTATAGAGATTTCTAAGGAAACGTGTTTCTGCTTCATATTTCCCAGCTAATTGCAGCTCAGGACTGACCTTTAAAATTAGGTTTGTTTTACTTCAAGAGGTTTGCTAGACTCTAGTTTTTCAAGATCCGTCAGTCTATGTACTCCTGGAGGCTCTTCTATAACAGTGCAGTGCACTAGAAAGCTGTTCACTCTAGGCTCTTGAAAGAGGCTGAAGAGGTTGTCCTTTGCGCTGGGACTTTGCTAGAGAAAACGACAAACAATTTTCCATTAGCAGTCAAGTTGTATTATGTTCAAAACAGTCTTCAAGACGATGCGCTAACAGAGCACGTCACCGGTGGTGAGGATGCTAGCTCTGCATAAAGCGCAGGGAAGATTGAGGAAGGGAATGGCGTCTCCGGAAGCTCAGTGTTGGCTGAGTCACAGTATGGCTGGCGTATCCCACAGGTCCTTGAAACGAATCAGCTCATGTTGGCTCTCTGAGTTTTCTTTGCCTATGTTAAGGAAGATGGAGTCCCTGAAGAATGAAGATTTCTGATGTGGCTTTGAGCTTGCAAATAATTCGTCCTGCCCATTAACAAATCCCACCACCACTAAGCCCTGTGAGCCAATCACAATGTTACCAGCAGGTGGCAACAGCGAGTGCAGCTGGATGGGAAAGCCCAGCTCGCAGTCCCCCAGATAGCCCGCAGGGCAGCAGGCACTGCCTGGTTGTGCTGCATGCTAGGCAGCCCTGCTGTTTGAGACTTTCAGTCTTTGGAAGGTCCTATTGCTCTTTCCACAGAGACTGATCGGGCCCGCAGGGGAAAACCCTGTAAGCAAATAAAGTTGTTTTCAACAACCAATTGCTGTTTTCCTCTGAGTTTGGGGAAGGTATTTGCCTTCTGTGGTAAAGGGTCTTATTTCCGTTGTGTCTGTCCTTACGGGCCTGTTAAAACATCTCTTAAAAAGACGCAAAGAAAAGTTTATTGCTTAGAAGAATAACCAAGAGCCAACTATTTTGAACCTGTTGAGTGAGATTAGAAAGCCAGGGAGGATATTAGTGAACGTGCAAGAACCAAAGATACCACTGGGTTTTAAGGCTGTCCGAAGCTCTGGTCTGCTTCTTACCTCTTTGGCAATGAGTCCCATTTCTTTGTAGGTGCTATCTCACACAGGGAATTGCTAGCTTGTAATGGCTTTTGTGCTTTCAGAGCTAACGACATGACAGACACAATATGCCATCGGACATGACTGGGTTTACCACATGTACAGTGAGGGTATGCTCTCTCAGGTCCAAGGAGCAAGGTTTTTTAGTGGCCGACAAGATGGTGCAGGTTCTTGAGGGGCCTGCTATTTAGGGAAGCAGATCCTTGGAAATGGGTTCTATACATCCTGTGGATGGGAACATTGTAAATAAGTGAGAATGGGCCTGCTTTACTTACTGAGCTCCTCTGCTTTTGTACTTAGTGAAAACAAGCGCACAGTCACTTTTCAGAGTAGAGAAGCCATTTAGGCATCACAATTCTTCAAGGAAAACAAATGCATAATGCCAGCCAAGACTATGCTGGCCTGCAGAGCCTCCTCGAGACAGCTCTAGAAAGGATCCCTTCGGGATGCCCCTAAAAAAGCGCTTTGTTACACATTACAGAACCTATGGCCTTGCATTCGGCCTTTGTCTGGACTGTTGCTGGCCTCCTAAAATTCCATTGCAGTCATGCCTGGGGACTGGACCCACCTCATTCTTGCTCCTTGAGGAGCTTGTCCTATTAGAAGGTGGCTACCTGGGCCTACAGGACCATATAAAAGCCACATTTAATGAAGTTGGATTCTGACTTTGCATTTCACTTATAAATGCATTCTAAGTTCAGGCAAGTCACAAAATTTTGACATTTGTGTTTAATCATCCAACAAATTAAATAGGGAAATGAGCCGGCCTGGGAGATCCTTCAAAATGTGTAATCATAATAATTAATTGTGATTATTGCTCATTCGCATGTTAATTGCCAGTCACTGTGCTTTGGCTCTTCACCCAGGCATCTCAGAGGATAATCAAAGCTCTTCCCACCACCATTGGAATGAAGCTTAGTAAGATCCAGTTCTAGCACCTGTGACCTATGACCCCTTTTCTCCTGCTTCCCAGTCACTTGGGTCACTCAAATACATCTTCACCCTGATGCTTGCTGTGTCTCACACTCACGAAGGGCCTTGCCTTGCTGTGCCCTCTGCCTGGACCACTCTTCCCCTGATGGGCACTTAATGAAGTTTCTCCAGTCTGTGTTCAAATGCTGCCTCCCGATTTCCTTTTCCTGGACACCCCAACCACCATGCTGGAACTCTAATATTGCTGACAATCTATTTCCAAAAATACTTATTTACTAATCAGGGTTATTGTTTATAGTCAAACTCCTCCAACAAAACTGTAAGTTCTTTAGAGACAGGGATTTTTTGTGTGTGAGTTTTCTTTTTTTGCTTTTGTTTTGTTGTTGTTATTCATTGGAAAAGCCTAAAAATGTGAAGCAGGATATATAGAGAAACATTCATTAGCACGGGTTAGATAAATGAGTATACCACAGTGTTCACTAACACACACACTCACTTGTGTTTACATAATTATATTCTCCTGCACACTTACATGAAACATTTGGGTTGATTTTAACTCTCGGATAAGGCTGTTTAGTAGCTACATGCTCTGTGTTTGTAACAAGGTGGGTTAAAGTTAGAACTACTTGAATATACAATTGTGTACTTTTGCCTTTCCCCCCTGCTCTGGAACCATTTTTAGGAGAAGAGTACCTTTCTTAGAGAGAGGCATAGCCCTATGATGTAAACATTTGTCCGAAGACAACCTTTCTACTGTAAAATGACTGCCATATATTTGGTGTGAATGAAAAATCCAAACCCAGGAATGTTTATAAAAGAAATGCAATTTTAATACTTTTAGGTTGTAAAGTAATGGTCAACAGGTAACTAAGAGCAGAGTGATAACAGCTGGCAGACACAGCTGAACAGATAAGGATTACTGATAATTAACACTGTTTGTATGCAGTTGGGTAGTTGTAAATTTGTTTGAAAACAATTTGCTCTCTTGAGTAAATTTAAACACCCACCCCTACCCTTGTTTACCTTATTGATTTGCTTAATCAATTGATTTTCTGTGGACAACAAGTAAGCAAACTGTAGAGCCCTGTAGACACATAGTAAATACCAGGGTACAGTTGACCTGCTCATATTCATACTACTACAGTATCCAGAAAAAAAGTTTGAGCCACAAAAAACATGAGCTTCGTTCTGTTTGCAAAGCAAAATAGGTTGTAGAGGTGAGGAGAAACTTAGGGTTTTGTGTCCTCAGTTTGGGCCATCAGTGGATCAAGGAAACCTACCTACATGTATTGCAGCGAGATTGCTGGCTTCTTTATTTCTCATTCTATGACCTCCTGTTGGCCACATGGTTTTAGGCAAACATTCCTTTAGAGTACAGAGTACATGACTCTCTCAATGCAATTGCTGTGTGCTTCTAGGTTTTCAGACATTACAAAGCTTTTCCGCACATACAATTAAGACTTGAGCCTGGTGAGGTGCCGCATGCCTATAATTCCAGCACTTGGGGAGGCAGAGGCAGGTGGATCTCTGTGAGTTCGAGGCCAGCCTCGTTTACAAAGTGAGTCCAAGACAGCCAAGGCTACACAGAGAAACCCTGTCTCAAAATATCAATGAATAAAACAAAACAAAAACAAAACTCTAAAACTTGTCTCCTTCCAGGTAGCCTCCATCTGCCCTAGATTTCCTTAGTGATGGAATAAACCTTTGACCTCTTTCTTGCTCCCTTACCTGTCAAGATCCTTTCAACAATGAGGTGAGTGATTTTGCTGTTTAGCCTTTTCCAGAAAAGTAAGACTATTTACTACGTTTTAGAGAAAACTAGTTCATGTTTGTCACTTTCTTAGATACTATCTCATCATTTTTGTGTCTCAGAAGAAATATTCAATTTGCAAAGAAATTGAAAGTATAGAACTTGGGTTTTGTTGTTGTTGTTTCATTTTTGTTTTGTTTTTCTTTTTTCTTTTTCTTTTCTGCAGACCTTCTTTGGTTGGGCAGTTTCTTGAGGGCGTGAGCCACTTGTGAATAAGCACACAGTCACAGGCCAGTGACATCTATGTGACCACATTTACAATTTCTGCTTATAGTTGGGTTAATTTTAAGCCGTAGAGCTTTATCATTACTCTATTATTCTAAAGACAAAATACCAATGCACATACAACCTGAGAACCTGTCCAAGCGCTGGAAAATTATAGCCAAGAGTCAAGGCCAGTTCTTTGGAACTGCAAACACAGTGCGTGAAGGGGAACTTCACAACAGAGATTGGAGTCCCTATCAGTGCTGATGACATCAATACTCACCTGCAGGCTCTCCAACCAGAAATAAGAGCATGTGAAGGGAGTTTTCCAGCCTTGCTAATGTCTTAGATCCTAATTTGATCTTCAAGTACTTCTGTTTGGGGAGGCAATGGGACACTCGGATGCTGAATCAAGGATCAGCTGAAATGTCTGGTCAACATGAGCATTGTAGTAAGCATGTAGTTTTTCAATCCCAGATAATAGACTCAGACGATATTAGCAAGAGGAACAGAACAGGATCAAAAGGAAAAAAAAATCAGGAAGAAAAATTACCTCCGAATTGCAACTAACCCCAGAGGCTCCTGCTGTGAAAGGAGCTGCTGGTGGACGGGATCTTCGGCAATTTCTACCCTACCTTTACAGCACATTCTGTCTACCAGCAAAGGAGGAGATGGACCCTCCCTGGACTTTTGGAAACATTCAGCCAATTTCACAGAGTTCCTCAGGACCTGGAGAATGTGAGGTTGTAAATTCATGACTATCCATGGCTGACACTGCATTCCTAGGTCAAACAGGTTGACTGCCTTGTGGAGCTGACTCATGACTCTTTCTACCTACCAACACTTTCAAAGTTTCAAGAATAAAAGAGGTCAGTGTTAGAGCTTTTGTAGCATGTTTGTGGACTCTGTGGAGAAAACTAATGTGGTAGAACATGATTACAAAATGATAACTGGAGTGACTAATAAGCACGAGTGAATGTTGTGTCTTAGATATAACTTTGATTAGTGAGAACTTGTTGAGCAGCATTGAGCTTATAGTTGTGTTTTTATTAAGTGCATAATTGCTATGTATTATGAAAATGAGAGTGTTTTATACATTTTCAGCTTTTTGTATTTGATTGGTTGAAGAAAAATCAAATTATTTTAAAAGTATAAAATGTTGTATTATTACAAAGTATAGTTGTGTGTGTGTTTTAATAAAAGGCTTTAAAAATATTTCATGTTTTCTTCTTACCCTCAAGTGATATGTGTACTATTGTGAAAATATTAATTTTTTAAATACAAAATGAAAAATAAGTAGTGAGTGTGAAGGCTCAGTGGTTACCAGCACTATTGCTCCTGCGGTTTGCAGTGTCTGTGCGGGGTAGTTCATGACTCCCTGTAACTCAAGCTCTCAAGGATCTATGTCCCCCTTTTGTCTCCAAGGGCTAGTACATGTGTGGGTGGGTGGCACAACACAGGTAAGTAGGTGTCCATACATGCACATTAAACAAACAAACAAATAGGCTTATTGATTGAAATTTTCAAAAAGAGAAACATCAACTTTAAGTAGCAACATTTTTGTAGTCCTTTCCTGTCTCATTTCTACATTTGCATGTCACATGACTAGTTTCATGTTAGCTTTGGCTTTTACTTCCTATTATGTCTTGAATATGTTGAATATAACATCATTTTCATATTGTGAGCATTATCTAAAGATAGTTTATAAAATCCTGCCAAGATGGATGAGCAAGTTGTACTGACAAGCAAACTTTTCTATATTTCAACAACTGTTTAGGAAAAAAAAACTTACTTTAAATGATAAAAATACATAAAACTTTAAAAAATGAACTCTGAAAGTACTAGTTCATTCACCACTGATGACCACGATGAAAACATTGGGTCCTTATTAAATGGCTCGTCTGCTTGCTGTGTCAGCACTGTTGTGGCAATGGTATCAACCCACCATTTACACGTCGGAGATGAGCTTCAGATAGCTGGACTTCGTTCTGGAGGCTTGCTGGAGGATGAACAGACAAGAAAAACGCTTTAGGAATTCACAGATCTGCTGAAGAACCGTTACATATTTTAAATGGTTTCAAATGTTAGTCTTCAATGAAAACTGAGAATGATACCTTTTAAATCTTTAAATACTTTGGTGGTGAGTAAGATAGAAAACGTTATTAATATGGTAACATACTCTCTATGGCTTCGGTTTAGAAAGGCAAGGTGCTGTTTATGTAAATAGAGTGCTGCGATCCTGATGACTCTGTGATAAGCCATGGGTTTATAACATGATGGTTCTTTGGATTGAGCTTCCGGGTAGTGTCAAGGGAAGAAGGAAGTTGGTAAAAATAAGAGTACTTTCCCCATGTGTTGAGACTTTCCTGGGCTGAAAAGCTTTGTCTAAGACAAGGACTTTTACCTTCTGGGACTCATGTGACTTCTGTTTACTTAACAGAAAAACAACCCCAAACAATCAAAACCACAAGTAACCTTCCTGTCCCAATATTCGGTACTCAGCTAAAGCTTGTGGCAGGGAGGCTGACTGGGCACAGGCAATATTTCAGCTGTAGAGGTGAGGTTTCACTTGCATCCATGGCTTTGGAACAAATGTTTGGTTTCAAACATTACTCTGGCCACCTGCATCCTGTGCTAATATCCTGATGCTTAAAGCACACCTGCTAAGGTGCACACGACATTGTAGGAGAGCTAAGAACTGAGAGCTACGTGGATTCTTCCTGAGTTTAGGAGTAAAAAAGCGAGGTCTAGGTTGTGAGCTTGTGTTTGAAGCTCTCAGAATTCTTATGTAAAGTATGGTTTTGGAGTATGAATGGGTAACTGTGACAACTGCTGGATTTTTTTGACCTGGAAATGCAGGGGCCTGTGCTCCTCAAGCTTCATCTCACACAGGATTCACCTGGGATCGCTGGGTGGTCAGGGCTTCTAAACGTAGAGATCCAAGCCTAGAAGATGAATCTCTAACAACCCACCAATGCGTGCTGATGGTGCTGCTTTCTCCAGGGCTCTCTCTTTGTCAATTCTGACCTGGTTGGTGGTAAATAACTTTCCTGTTTTATGGTGGGACAGGGAGGTGTGAGGACATCCCTCCCACAGTTAAATGTTGACTCCGCAGTCACAATATACAATTAGTTTCATATGCACCAGAGTAGCGGAAGAGAAATTAATCTGAAACAGAAGTTATAGGAGAGATACAGGGTGATGAAGGATTGTACTGATCATTTTTAAAATTAGATTTATGGTACCAATCTTTAAGGATCACATTGGTGGCTACTCAATCACAAGAAACAAGTTTTTCCCTTTTGTAGTTGAGACCCTTGCTACTTCAAGCGTGAGCATAGCTTGAAGGCCTCCTCTGGAGACTGTGGAAATGCAGAGCTAAGAGACATAATATAGGCTCACACCAGCTCTTCCTGCACAGACCCCAGCTGATTTGCCACAGTAAAGAAGAAAGGAACGGCATTGAATTGGATGAACTATCTCAAGGTTGCTCTGATATGGAGGAGCATTCCAGACACAGTATTAATTAACTAAAAAGGCTTTCTTACTGAAAGACAGGTCCAGAGACTGCTTTCAAAGCCCCATAGGAAAAAAATTGATCTGAACTAGTTCTGTGAGTTAAACTTTGTAATAGTTTGTAATAATTTTTTGTTTTTTATTACTTTATAGGAATCTTGCTTTCCTCACCTACTTTATTACAAAATTTACATTTTTTATTTTGTAATAAAGTAGGTGAGGAAAGCAAGATTCCTATTCTCTCGCTCTCTTACAAATGTGGAAGGACTGGAGGCTGGAGGAGAAATTGGTACTCTGTGAGAAGGCTGGGAAGGTACTATTCTTAGAATTCAGAGGATATTGCTATCACTTAGGAAAAGCTTGTCTCTAGGATGCCTGTATCAGGGTTAGAGGCTTTAGCTGGCAAGAGTGAAATATTGACAATGAGCACTGAAGTCAGATTCACCAACAGTCCCAAAGCACAGTCCATGACCAGCACGTCTAGGAAGATTTCTTCAGACCATAATTTGACGTCATTGCAATGCAGAGGCTTTGAATCTTTGCCCTTCACTTTTGTTCATTAGCAAAACTAGGAGACCTTTCTCTTGGTAAAGGTGTATTAAAAATAGAGCTTCGTGAAGTAAAACAGTGTCACCCTTGTAAGGGTAGCTACCTCTCTCCTTTTAAATGGTTTGTGTCCTCTCAAAATGCTAGGGTTGCAGAGAAGGGCACGGGCTCTCCCAGGGTGGGCCCCCAAGACTGTCAGCTGCAGAGCCCCGCTTTTTCTCACTGCTTTTCTTTTGTGCACCTGCAGGTTGGAGTCAACAAAAATTGCCAGCCCAGGGTGATAAGCTCCATGTAAATAATTAATGACATGGAACTAATTATTTCTGTATTAGGCCACCTGCACCCTCAAAGCTCGGGAGCCCCAGGTGTGAAAATTGCAGGGGCGACCGACTGTGAGCTTGTTTCATCACCAACCTCTCCAGAAGCTGCCTGGCTGCTTCCTGCCGGTGTTTTTTTGCAAGGGCGAAGCAGCGGAGCATGGAGGGACCGGTGCTTTGCAATGATCTCACAAGGCAACCAGACACTGCTATAATGCTTGAAAACCAAACCCTTGGGGGCATCCAGGTGACAATAGGGATTAGGTCTAATTAGAGGATGGAACCCTTTAGCATACGGTTAGAAATAGTCTCCAGTGCCGAGAGAAACTGTTGCAAAAATCCTACAGGAGAATCCAGTATTTCTGGGCAAGGAACTTTCACGTCAATATGCAAATATAGGTTCTGCCCAGTCATGCTGGGTCTCCAGTCTCTGGGTGTGCAAACTGCATCATTTGTCTAGAACTGCAGTTCCAAGTGTGCCTCTCCTGGAGGAGTTTTATTTTGGCGCATATTGGTTGTGGTGGTGTGCATGTGCATGGCACAGCCAAGGATCTTTAAACATCTCATTTGAAGGAAACCCATTACAAACCACCATGTACTTTCTATTAACTTCACACAGGCCATGTTAGAAAGACCTTTCTTGGTTTAGAATGAGGAAGAAAAGAACTTTGAATTGACCGTTTGATTTTGTCTGGGCAAAGCTCAATCTAGTGTTCTACTTTTTGTAGATGTGGTTTACAGGGGAACCCAGGAAAGCATTTGCTTACTCACTGGACTATTTATGAAGAGACAAAATAGTGGAGTCCAAAAGTACTTGAACAAAACTCCAGCTGAGTTTGCCTACCTGCATACTATATACACAAAATTAACATGAATTAGGTTATAGAATGCTCATACCTATTGTTTTTATCTTTCCAGTTTAAAGATTAAAAGAAAATTCCATGTTTCATTTTTGATTTCTGGCTTTACTCCTTCATCTGCTTCTCTTTGACTTCCTTTACTCCTAAGTTGGGCTTAGCTTCCAACTTTATTTTCTGCTTATTTTTATATTGAGATCTATACCAAAACAAATAGACAATGATGTCCATTCGTTTTTAAGTTAGTAGACATTTTTAGAGCAGAAAGGAATGAACCAAATGTCCCAGTTCAGCCTCTGGGCTGCTCTGTGCATATTGATACATTGCCATTAACTGAAGTTCATTGTTTCCGTTAGACTTCACTATGTGTGGAGCACATTCGCCAATGTTGAGAACTTCTGTCCACACCTACATTACTACATCCAATAGTGTCATCTCCTGTCCCTCCTGCCTGCCTAGAAGCACTCTCACCATGAGGCTCTGTCTGTCCTGGAACTTGCTAAGTAGCACAGGCTGGCCTCAAACTCACAGAGATCAACCTGCCTCTGCGATAAGATCAAAGGCATGGATTATGTTGTTCACACACATAAAGACACACACACACAAGTTACATATGCACACATACAGGGTCTTTTTACATAGTCTGCTGACCTTGAGCCTACTATGGAGTCTAGGAGGGAATCAAACTTTTCCTGTTTAAACCTCCAAGGACTGATATTGCATGTGTGCCACCATGATTAGCCACACCGCTGCTTTTAATGACTCTGTGAATTTCGCTGTCACTCCACAGTTCAACATGCCCCCTAGTGGATCAGACTTCCTGTTATTTTATTGCTCACGTTTGTCTTTTACAGTGAGAAGATTAAGTCCCGGAAGGAGAGCCTCACCATCATGGGATATACATGCTATTAAATTTTAATAAACACTGCTCCATGGCTTTTAAAGGCAGTTTTATCAAGAGACATTCCCAGCACCCGTGAAGGCACCCTTGGTCCTCGCAAGGAACAGGTACCATAGCAATCCTTTGTAGTAATTTTCATTTCAAAGGGGGTGTAGCACACAAACGGCATATGTTAGCTCTGGATTCTGATTTTTATTAGAGATTGAACACTATCATTTCCTTCCCTTCTTCCTTCCTTCCTTTCTTCTTTTTTTGAAAACCTTCAGTTTTAATTTATTGCTTCTTGATCTTTGGAACATTTTTTTCCTGTTTTCCAAACAATTGTTTTTTATTCAGAAATCTTGGGAAATTCGTTTCCTGGTGCCTTGGGTTTCTTCTCAGTAATATACACATGGCACTAACTCTACTACATCATAGGGTTGTTTGATTAGAGAGAATGATGTACATAGCAGGTCTTTTGCAGTTAATGATACTTTCTTTTATTACTAGAAGGTTCTAGATGGACCGTTAGATCCTTTGAGCAGTGCCCAGGAGTATTGCTTCATTGTGATATTCTTGGATAAATTGTGGAATTCCACCAAGTTTGGTGCTAATTAGATGAGATCAGAACAGGCACAAGCATTTCCTTATTGTCATCATATGAAAAATAGTGTCTAAAACAGAAGGTGACCTGTGATCATCCTTTCTCTATGAATATGTAAAGAACTAAGGAAAATCCAAGTTCTTTTAGAGCTTATTCTGTGTTAGCACAAACTTGTTGTCATGGCTAAAAGTACTCTTTTGCTGTATTAAACGTAGTCAGGTGCTATTTGTTCTCTGCCCACACTTAAAATTAAAGGTGAAGGCTGTCATGGGATCATTACTAGCACATTTCTGTTTTGATTTTGGTCTAAACGCTTTGTTTAGGTTTCTCTCTAGCCTTATCTTGGGAAATAGTGCATGTCCTCTGAGAACCTTTGGATTACGACTTTCTTCTATATATCTCCTTATCCCATGTCGTTTCTGCTCCTCACCGCTAACCACTGAGACATAGCCCAGAGTTATCCCTCAACAGGGGCTAGGAATCTTTGCAAAAGAGAGAAAGAAAGAGAAGAAAAGGAGAAATAAAGGTAGATAATACTTCTAATTGATATTGTCAATGTCATCCCAGGCCACAAGTGAAATGCTTCAAGTCTCAGATAAGTGACAACACGGCTTCTGGTCTCAGGCTGCACCATGTCTGTACACGGGTGAAAGCTGGCTATACTAAACAAAGACCTTAAAGAATCATAAAGGCTTTTGCCTATCTCTCTAAGGACTTTGTGGTAGGGTGAACCAGGAAGTATGTGGTATATAAACACTGCGGCCTTCTAGGACATGCTTGGCTACATCCATCCTTGTTTCTCAAAGTACAGCATTTTTTTCTGACAACAGAATTTTCAGTAGTTAGTGTAAATAATGTGAAATATTTACATCTTTAAGACCTTTTCATTATCTTATGAATAGACTTTGTGTAAAAGTCTATTCAAATTTGGCACTGATATAAACATTGAAACTACAACTTAATACAAAAATTAAAATTAGTATCAGGGGCTGGAGAGGTAGCTCGTAAGTTAAAAATACTGACAGCTCAAAGGAGCTGGGTTCAAATTCTTAGCACGCACAGAGTGCTCACAGCCTTCTGTGAGGAGAGAGAAGTAATGGTATGTGGGCGGAGAGTGGGAGGAGTAGTCTAGAAGACAGGACTAGGTTTCTTTGTGTTCCGGATACTGTGAGGCTAGCCTTAGTCTCACGTATTCCTTTACGTTACCTGTTATTCCAAATGCATGTGTGAATCAATAACGCTTAAAAGCCTTTGTCATTCTATGCCACGTCTCTCTGGCCCCACACAGTCTGTTCTGTCCCTTGGAAAAAAGTATGGTGAGTCTGTAATGCCAAACATCTCAAATAATAGTGCCCTTTTCTTTTTTGCTTCCTTTATGGATTCCTCGAGGATATTCTGAACACAGACGGTGGTAAAATTGCATTTGAGTACAGGGTTCTGGAGACTCTGGAAGGAAGAGCAATCCATTGAAGCAACAATAGAGAGGGAGGCACCGGGGAAAGCTGCACCTAGCTATAGGTTGGTTGGATAGGGACCTCGTGATTAAACACTTAGGCTGAGGGATGAATAAATACATCTAGAATACTATTTTGCTCATTTCCAAGCCAACTTTGGGGAGTTTTCCCAAGAATAAAATGGAGATACTAATGTTATATAACTGATTAAACAAGCCTGGGACAGAAGTTTTATGTATTTAGTGTGTGTTATTAGAACAATACTTGAATCAAGAAAAGCCAGATATCCTCACTGAACAATCCACGTTTCCTCTGTTTGTGGGAGGTGATACATCAGTGGAGGCAGAAATTAAAATTAGCATGAAGCAGTTGGTAGAATTTTGCCCTCTTTTCCCATCTGTGCTTTTTCTGTAAAATGTCATAGATGATTTATGGAAGTTCCAGTAGCGAAGAATAGAGGGGAGAGAGAGAGAGACAGAGACAGACAGACAGAGAACAGGAGTGATAGGTGGCATATCTTGAGCAGCACAGAATTATTACAATGAAAAGTGTGTGTGACAGAGATGAGTGGGAAGCTGACAAGAGGAGGTCTGGGCCATGTGTGTGTTCACTATGCCGTTTATTGTGGAAAATTGCATGCAGAGTTCAAAAAATGACTGTCCTAGTATGATTCACTAGAGAAGTTGCTCTCAGCTTCATGGACCCTGGCATTCTTTCAGAGGTCATGTTTACACATAATTTATAAAGTTCTAACATGTGGCTGAAAGTTTCCCTGGCATATTTAGAAATGTCTGGGAGGGTAGTTCTCACCACTTCTTTCTGTCGGCCTTCCTTTCTGCTTGAGCTTTAATTCGCTTAGTATTTATTGTGGTCAAGGCAAAGAAGGGTTCCAGTTTTGTGTGCTAAGAACTGTGAAGCAAGGATCCTCCGCAGAGCTCAGTTCCTATGGCATCTGCCACCTGCTGCTCACCTGGGCACTTTTAACTAAGGGTAAAATGTTCATGTGATGCCCTTTTATGGATGTCTGCGCATCTTTTGCCTGCACCCTACTCTCACCCGGCAATATTGGTCCTCTTCATTTTCTGGGCTGTCATTAGGGAAAGATGCTACAGATGCTTTGAGGGAAGTTAACAGTTGAGGCACCAACTGGCTTCTTGTTTGTGCATTGTGATTTTATACCATGAAAACAGAGGACGCCTCCAAAAGATGGTCTCGTTTCTAGACAGTTGTTCCTAACGCCTCTTCTTCAAATTGTGCAGTATCAACATTTCACTGTTCCTCCTAGAGAAAAATTAGAAACATTCCATTCCACATTGAAGCTAAGAGGAATTGATTTTGAGGAGGTCATGCTTTCATGTTTCTTTTTATTCTTTCTTTTAAAAGCTAGGTGTCCCCAATCCTTTCAGTAATTTCTCATGTGACATATTCACACAGCTCCAGATTTAAATATTTTAATATTTAAAGATGCTTCAGTAGTAATTAGTAGTGTAGCAGCATGTTTATGGGGTTATTTTGAAAAGTACAAGCTCATCGTGGGATGTTAAGGCAGGGGGCTCTAGAACGCAAGGTCAACCTGGGCTGCACAAACTGAGACCTTTGACTCCAAATTTAAAAGAAAGTAAAAAACAATGAAGATTAGCCTGCAGATTATCAATGGAGCTGAGGACTCAATCGGTGGCTGCCTTCCTAAAGACAGTTCTTTGTTCCTTAGGGGTTTCTTGAAATCAGAAGAGATCTGAATGTGCTTCCAGTTTTTTAAAGAGACATTTCTACCCTTTGGAACAGAATTATTTCATGTACTTGATTTGTTTCCAGAGGATCAAAGTGAGTCTCCCGCCCCCTCATTCACTCACTTGCCGGTTTAATGTGTACTGAATGCTGGCATGGCTTAAGCTCTAAGTTGGGAGAGGTGAATCATGTTTTGCCCATTGCTTCCTGTGCTCTGGGACTCAGGTGGTCCTGCCCTTCCGTTGATGGTGTTACTCTGCTTTTTGGAGTGCCTACAAATGTCTGGTGCTTCTGAGCCATTTGATGGTGGCGTCTGGAGGACCAAAGGAGCCTGTGTAATATAGTTACTCACCTTTAGCTAAAACTGAAATAGCTAACATCCAGAGTGGTAAGGCATTTGACCTTTGCCCTTACCCATTCACTAAACTCTGCAAACAAAAAGATAAAAGGCCACTAAAGCCACTTTAGGATTGACCAATATGGTCCTTAGTTTGACCCAAAACATGATGAAGTGAGAAGAAAATTATAAACGAGTATTTTTTTTACATTTTTAAAGCAAATCATATTGTTTTTCATAAACCTTGGTGGCCTTTGCTGCTGTTTGCTGGGAAGAAGAACTCTGGGCCAATGCTTTGCTAAAGATTCTAGCACCTTTGAGGTAAGAGAACATATTTATTGTTACTTAGCAACATACTTACCTGTAGGAATTTTCTTGCTCCCTCAACTTTGGGAACAAAGAGCAACCCAGGGAGACAGAAAACTCACTGGGCAGTCAGTTGGGAGGTGCAAGTCCAATAATTGGATTTAACCAAAGAAGTCTATAAGTTTAATCCTCCCAAAATGCTGCTTACACATTAGCTACAAGGTGCTAGGAACAATCTCATCATTTTAGAAGGGTGGTCAGCGGATACACATTTCTGTGGTACTTTAAGGTAAACATATTCATTTATGTAGAAGCGTTGTTAGTATGCAATTATGTCAGGCATTAATATATTCAGAGGGTTATCAAGTTAGATCTTAAATTTAAAATAGCTTAAAATAATGGACACTTGTCCAAGGGAAGGATGAGCCTGTTGTTTGTTATTGCAGCTGACATTGTAAAGTAAAACGACACTTAAACTTTATGCCTCTGGGCTGCTCTTCAGCCCTTTGTAGCTGTGATCTAGGCTGTGGCTATATTGCATATCAGTTATTTCCCTTTCATTGCCACTCTTGAAGCCTACCATCACTTGACAGTACAGGTAAATGATTTTCAAACAAATGTCACTAAAACGCAAAGAGACAAAAGAAAGAGAGAGAGTCCTGTACACCAACTTTTCATATCACAGCGTACAACAAAAGTTCTAGAATTATAAAAATAACTTGGTTAAAGTGGAGAGGTTTATTGTACCAGAGAATTCAGAATGTGCCCAAATTGTCTGAATCCTAACACTTTTCACCTGAGCGGAGCCTGACCAAAGTATATGTGTGCGTGCGCGCGTTTGTGTGTGTGTGTGTGTGTGTGTGCAGGGGTGGGTCTCCAGCTAGTAAGACACTTCTTGCCAGGAGATAGGGGTTAAATCATGCCTCCTCGAAATTATTTACACATATCTAGAGATCTGTTTTCAAAATTTTCAAATTTTGTATCTATCAAAGTTGTCACCAATCTGCAGAGTCACCAATCTGCAGAGTTGCGCAGCATATCTTCACCGACACTGAGCACCTGAGCATAAAAACAGGAGTGCTTGTGGAACAGATGGAAGGCCTGGAAGTGCGAAGAAATCACACGGCAAACAATTAGTCGGCAAGTTAGAAGCTGAAAACTCGAGCCAATGATTTGGGAGTGAAAGAGTGAGAAAGGCGAAAGAATGGGCAGAGAGAAAGGTATTTAGAATTACGCATGAAAAAGTGGATGGTCCTTTTAACTGTGGATATGTCCACGGATGTAGATTTGCAGAAGACAACAGGTTTAAGCAGACGGAATGTTGTAGCTGAGACAGGCTGTTCGCTTGGATGTTGTCAGTTGGAAGGACTGGTGATTGGAGAGGGAAGTGATCAGGGCCACAAAGCTTCAGAGGAAGGCTAGGATGTTGAGTAGGTGTTCTGAGGCTCTGTGAGAGTGAGCCTGAGGTTGCTGGGCAGAAAGAACTGAAGTGTGGTGGGCGATACAAGAGGGAAAGGCCACACATTTGACCTCCAGTTTTTTTGATCTATAAAACATTTAGGATCTTTTCCAGGCTTTTCACAGTCATCCACAGCAGAGGATCCAATGAAGCATCTGACATGATGAGTTCTGGTTGTCTGGTTTTAACACCTTGTTTGAAAATCAGCAGCTTGAATCAGCAAGCCTCACCCTCCCCACTCACTGGCCCCCAGCTGTGAATTCCCCAGTTAATTATATGTTGGGTAATGAGGACTTGCTTTTATCTGTACTAAATTTTAGTTTTAAGCTTTATTAATGGGGCATCGTTTTAGCAATTGTGGGAAAGGGGGAGCGAAAAGGCCCATTAAATTTTCCCCTGGGTTTTTAATGTATCTTTCTTCCTTCCTTCCAAATGAATAGTAAGAGTTTGCTTTCTTTCTTCATCTGGAAGAGTTTGTCTTTTCTTCTTTTTATGTCACACACCACCTTTACCTTTTTTTCTGAAGGCTAAGTGTCCCACTTACTGGTTTCTGAGCAGCTCTGTGCCTCAGGATCTTTGCTTGTGAGGTATCAATAATGTCCTTTACAACCCTTTTTGAAGGGTTGCCATAGGTGTAAGCGAGGTGACAATTTCAAAGCAACAAAGTAGTGGCAGATAAAAGGAAACCCTGTGGGTGTATTTATTAAACAGAGATGTAAATGCCCAGCAAGGAGAATGAAAACTTGCTGGGAACCAACCCCAGAAAGCCTTAGCATGAAGCTACCAACCCATTTCTTTTTTTGAAGATGGATTTTTTTGAGTTTCCCACTGTGACTCAGTAGACAAGCATTTTAGAGGAATCTTGAGAACAGATGCATCTCAGAATCAACTCCACAGCTTTCGATGCCTGTCACTACCAGCCACCGATCTCTATGCTGTCTCTCACTTGCTGCAGTCAAAGATTAGAAATTGTCAGTCCATGTCTCCACAGAGGATTAGAAGCTACCTTTGCGTATGGAGTACTCTATGCACTCTCTCAGAGCTAGGGCCTTGCCTGTTAAGGAACCTTAACTGAACTTAATTGTCAACTCACTTCCTAATCAAAACTTTAACTCAATTAGCACTTATTAGACTGTCTAACTCTTTGGCTTGAAGCACCCTGCTATTTCGGGTGGGAGTTTTTGGTATGAAAGACACCCTTTTCCTGGGAACTCAGCCCAGACAAACCAATTTCTTTCACACTTCTTTCCAACCGCCTACAATGGGAAGCAGATCCTCATCATGGGTCACCTCTCGGGATGACGGCCAGCAAGCTGATAGGTCCCATCAGCTCAGCTCTGCAAAGACCTGGTCTTTTCATGCTCATGATAGTTTCTGAGCTCCATTTTTTGCTTCAAATAACCATTAAGAGACCTTTCTTGCTGTCTGGCTGTTCCTTTGGGAATGGGAGTGTGGGAAAGTAACATTTTTGAAGATGACGTTTTTGTCTCTTTTAACACTGTTTTATAACTTGAGCGTTAAACATTGTTAAGCAAACAAGCACAGCCTTTGGTTCTGTGCTAACATTTTATGACTGGTGAATTCAGTGACCTTCTATTTAGGCTTTGATCTTAATTATTTTAAATATCATAGGGTTTGATTCACGAGGCAGTAACTGTGGGTCATTATTCTCAGCATGATTAGTCTAGGTTAGAAATGAGCTCTGAGACCCCCGGCACTATGGTCTAATACGTTCTGAAACAGAACACCTGCACAATCATTTGGTTCAATCCATCTCTAATTTAATGAGCTCTGACTTCACATTTTTGTTTCAATCTTGAAGAGGTAAATGTGTACACAGGATTTTCATGTTGCCATATTGTACAGTTTTAAATGTGCTCGACTAGTGTAACTTATTTCTCTTAATTTGTGTGGGAAATGTTGATACAAACACAGTTAAATTGGAAAACAGTGTGTATATTGAAAGGAGTAGAACAGAGTAATAGCAGTCCAGCTACATGTCAACTGACCTGTTAAGATGCAAACAGCAACAACAGAATGGCTTATCTAAGAGACTTTGTATACAGTCCCAGTGAATATGAGATCTTTAATATTTTCTTGAAAGGTTCAAGTCTCTACATGGCCATTTGCTATTTATTTTATGTTTCATTTTTTGTCTCTAGATCATCAGCATCACCTGTGAGCATAGAGGTAAAGATTCTCACAATCCTGAATCTGGTCTACACACTGACTAGTTGGCAACTAAATCTTCAGCTAGTGTGTGGAAAGGGGTGTCTGTCAGCATTCATTCACTTGCCTGAACATCATGTGGAATTCTGCTCACATTATTTCTATCTCAGGGCAGAATTCTTAGGCCAAAGTTAAGCAATGCTATAGTGGATGTTCTTACAACAAAGAGATTCCCAACCCCAGTTGGGAGTCATTCCTCTCCAAAGTCGTCACACCACATGGGTCTCAAGATCCTCTCTCTGTTGCCTACATCAGTGCAAAATACTGCTAAGTGGCCTTCCTGCTCCTCCAACCTGCACAGCTTCATCCCACTTTGTTTCCTACTCATCCATAGACCTCCTTCCAGATGTTTCCACCCAGGGCTACAGGCCACACGGGGCAAGGAGAATAGCTTTGGAGATAGCCCAACACAAAATTGTAAACTTACTTAAAACCTAAATTATGAGGGTTTTTGGTTTTGATGTTGATGATGATGGTGGTGGTTGTGGTGGTGGTGTTGGTGGTGGATTTGATGTTGATGATGATGGTGGTGATGGTGGTGGATTTGATGTTGATGATGGTGGTGGTGCTGGTGGTCGATTTGATGTTGGTGATGATGGTGGTGATGGTGGTGGTGGTGGATTTGCTGTTGATGATGATGGTTGTGGTGGTGGATCGCATGAATCTCAAGCTTCAACTTTACAGTCGGCTTTAGATACATCTACAAGTTTGGGCCCCTCTCTACTTAAAATTTTTCATTGAATTCTCATGTCATTTACAGAACTAGCAGAAGTAGACGGTCACAAATGGGTATAGCCTACTCAAATATTGAGGTATTCCTAAGCTCCCAGGTAACACTGCAGGGTCAGAGATAGAAAGATAAAATGAAAAGCAGTTGGCCATCTAGAATAGGCCCTATAAGAACCCCTAGCATCATGTGAACTGTGAGCGCAGAGGTCCCTGCAGTTGTGATGCTGGGTGTTGATCATGTGTTTGCTTTCTTAACTGTACCTCAATGCAGAGCTGCTTCTCTTTTCCCCAAGTCTCTAAAAGCACGGGTGTCTCACAGGTTCCCTCATTGACCAAGTTAAGAGGTCGCTAGTGCAGGCTGCCCCCTTCTTTCACAGAATTCTAGGAAGTTGGGCTTCTAGGAGGGAAGGTGGTATGTTACAAAAGCTGAAGACATGCTCTCTGGAATTTGGCTGTCCCTGGAAGAACTCAGAAGAACTTGGTGTTCCTTCTAGTAAATTATACTTCTTGTGCTGTCCCCTGGCTACTTTTACCTCCCTCTGCTTGTAATTTTCCTTCATGTTTTCTGTTTGCTTTTTCCTTCTTTCAGCCTTCCTCATGTGCCTGTGACAGCCACAGCAGGCGATATTCCTTTTTTCTGAATTTAAAGATAGTTTGGATTGCTGTTATTCATGTTTCAAGCATGTTACCTTGCCCTGAAAAATTAAGTATTCTACTTTAGCAATAGAATGGATCTCAAGAAAGAAAACCCCCATCTCTGCCTTGAATGTTCAATGAATTTACGCAGATGCTCCTACCCTCCTGTTTGTGGCTAGTATTCTTCTAGGAACTAAAGAATTTGCTTTGGTTTGAAAATTTGCTCTCACAAAAATGGCCTGAATTTTGTGTCATTTGTATTGCAATCCCAAGTCCTATGTTCTGGAATCTTGACACTCCACCATTGCCATTGAGAAGTGAAGGCCATGTCCTCTCTCTGAAACTAGATGATGCATGGAAATTGCCTTGCTGCTGACAGACAAAGGCCGATGCTAAGTGGCACTTAAAGACACCATGCATTTCAGAATATCTGGGCTGTTCTTGCTAGGAGAGACCCCGTGCAGCCCACAGTGAAGCTACCTGACAGGAAACATGGGTCTTACCATCAGTCCAACAAACTTTCAGCTAGCACCAAGCATACGGGACAGATAGGCAAGGGGGCAGCCAGGTCTCAACCAGTCTCTCCAGCCTCCCCTTGAGCCACATGAGGCAGGGATGAGTAAACCTCCATGAGATCCTCACAAAGGGCATAGATTAGCAGCAAAACCAACAGTTGTTGTTTGAGTTCTTACATGTTAGGGTACCTTGACTTGCAAAAGTAGATGACTAATATGAACTCAAGTTAAAAACTCATGTCATAATGCAAACAAATTATTTTCAAACAATTAATATCCACTGTCCATAGCCAATGTCTCATCTTTGTGAAATATTTACTATGCTCCAGCACAACTGGTTATTTGAATACAAACTCTCTGGAGCTTTTAAAGGATTGATTTCGTTGTCTAATCTGAATTATGAAAAACAAAAACAAAACAAAAGAGCTGTTCTCTGACCTAGTTCAGAGCTGCGGTAGCCCCACGGGGTAGGTGTTGCCTTGAGCGAGTTCACATCAGGCACGGCAACAGCAGAAGTGAATGTCACATCTATTGTTAAGGCAGTGTTATCTTTTCTAAGGGGCAGGCAGTGCCTTCAGCAAGACACAAGGCAAAAGACAGTGAGTGTCCAGTGAAAGGTAAGACAGAGGCTGGAAGGCTGGAAGGCTGGAAGGCCGGAGCTGTTTTCCAGGTGGGATCTCTAACTCACTAGGATACAGCAAAGCTGAGAGTTCAGGCGGGAACCGTCCTGCCTTACCTCAGTAGCCCAGAGATCCCTTGTGGTGGCCAGTCTGGGGTGAGGAATCAGTGTGCAGTGTCAGTGCTCAAAGACAGGTGACATCCAAGGACATCCATAGCCTGACCCAGAATCTACTAGCCAGGTCTCTGAGAGACAGAGGCCTGACAAAGTCAGACATTCTGCCCTGCCCAAAGGAGGGAACTGGGGTCACTAGCCAGGGAAGAACTGGTGTTGAGTTCCTCTAGGGGACTCTGAGTGTTTGTGTGTAGTGGGGGAGGGGAGCTTCTAAAAGCCCTGGTTGATTTATTGACTGATAGGGTTCTTCAGTTTTAAAGAACCAAATATAAAAATACATTAACACTATTTTCTGCCTTGACTGTAATTTTTTTTTTTTTTGGTCTTAATGATTTGCTGGTTCCAAGTCAAGTTCTCAGTCACCAGCTTACTTTTTCCCTTTGTAAATGGCAAAGATTCGTCAGAGTTATATGTCCTCATAAACAGCAGGAAGACATCACAGTAGGCCTACTGGCAGTCTGCAGATTCGGTGGAGTGATGGGAATATGCAGGAGGCAGATGGTCTGAAGAAGACCAATTGTCCAACTCCTGACAAGAAGAGGCTGAGACAGAAGATTTGCAAACATTAGCAAAGGACTGAAAAATCCTTGAACAGCATTTGGTGCAGCTTATTTCTCAAGTGAAAGGAAAGGAAAACCAAAATTAAAAAAAAAAAAGTTAATTCCTGTTGGATGCACAGAAACTAGGGCAACCCATAGCAAACAATAAATTCTAGAAATGATTTGAGGAGGAAATGACACAGCTCAAGCTCCCCACTATAGCTTCTGGGTGAGTTGAGATTAGGATCGTCAATTTTGTAAGCATTTTTTAGCCTCTTTCTGTGAAAGTGTTGCTGGTGATAGAAACCATCATTGATACTAGAAATGAACACGTTATTTTGACCACCTCGGGTTAGATATGTGGGTCCTCCAAATGCAGCAGAACAGAGACCACAGTAAAGAGAGAACCAGGACTCCCCACTTCCCTGGCTCTTCCTAACTTCCTTTTACTTCCTGCTTATAGTAACTCAGGTTCTAAAGTGCTCACTGTTAGTTCAAGTTCCTTATCATCTCATCGAGGGACTTTTCCCCCTTTAATCAAATGTACAAAG
Source organism: Pachyuromys duprasi (assembly GCA_028658305.1). Taxonomy (NCBI): domain Eukaryota; kingdom Metazoa; phylum Chordata; class Mammalia; order Rodentia; family Muridae; genus Pachyuromys; species Pachyuromys duprasi. The sequence continues at coordinate 3,135,523 of CM053748.1, read as the reverse complement.
GTATGAAGACATCTCACTTCGTCTTTTAAAAAAAAAAAGCAGAAGTTAACTCAACAGTGAATTCCAAGGACTATGCCAACTACAGCTCCTCCAGAAAAGGTAACCTGATTCTCTCTAATAAGCAAATGCTTGACCTCCTGACACCCACTTACCACTTTTGCTTTCTCGTTTGAAGCACTGGGAGAAGAGCTTCCTCTCTTCTCCAGCATGAAATTCTCAGCATACCCAATTTCCCAGGCCACCTAACAAGGTGCCGGGATGGAGTCAAGCCTTGCTCAATTCGGGTGGCTTCACATGCTGTGCATGTCTGTAAATATTTAGAAATCACTCTCGACTGCAACAGCCCTCCCCGCAGGGCACCACATTACAGGAAGAGGAGCGTTTGTTAAACTCATTTCTTTCCAAGACCATCATCAGTCAGGTGCTTGGTTTTAGACATTACCATACTGGATTTAGCTGGAATGTGGCTTCTTGGAGGGTCCTCGGAAGATGTCCCCTGCCACAGGTAGACAGAGCAGCAAAGCTTTCAACTGGTCTTCCCCAATACCTATTTTATTCTCCTACTGTTATTCTTATTTCCTAGATCTTCTCTCAAATTAGGTACTTTATCTCAGCCTTTGCTTTTTTTGGAAGTGACTGTGATCATAGGCAAGGATCCTGCAGCACTGCAATTTTCACACAAACCCCAGAATTCCGGCAGTTACCCTAGTTTCCAAGAAAACCCCTGACTCTTGATCAGTTTCTGTGCTGTTAGTACCCTCTCCTCCAGCTAATCTCAGTGACCAACCAGTTATCACTAAACTCAGTGTGGTAATCTGTGTGCGGCGTCTGCTTCCCTAACAAGTGCTAATTCTGCACAGCATGCCAGAGGCCCATCAGTGAGCATCTCCTACCCAACTGATAGGTAAGGTATCACTTGAGAATGTAGGTGTTAGTTTCATCTGCTTTCTCTTAAGTGCTCTCTCCCATTTTACTGCATACTCCTTTATTTCTTTTTATCACTTAAGGAATATACATTTTATGAAGTTAGGTGTTTTCAGAATGTGAGACTGCCTGTGTTTAACCTGTACAAAAAGCAGTTGTTGTATTCTCAAATATGGCAGGTGAAATGTTCATGCTGGGACAGTTTAAACAGAATTTAATGGAAGAGTCATTTATAGACAAATGAACAGTATATTTTGTGGCGTGCCAGGGGGTGTCTGTTACTAATCCCAAATCTGATGGGTCAAAAGTGAGGAAAAGTTGTTCAGCCATGCAGCAGGGATGGCTGGATGGTAATGACAACCTGACAGGAGTTAAAAGTTTATGACAGACAGTTTGTGAACAATAGAAGTCTCTAAGGGACATACTCCACTAGGTCCACAGTGACTCTGCATGGGCTTTCAGGGGAGCATTGTCCCAGAAGCCCTCTTTCCATCCCGCTTTACTTAGGCACTTCTGAGGCCAATGTTTCTCTGTCTTTAGGAAGCACCTGTCTAGCTCTGTAAGACCTGCACACTCATGAGCACCACAGCAGGGATACCTTGTTGGCACATGGGCATGTTCCCACTAAGTGGATTAATGGGGGCCATAAAGAATTAGGTCCCACTCAGATTAGTTTACAGCACGAACAGCAGCAGCACTTACATCAAGAGGAGGAACGGAGGAAGTAGAATAAACAGACGCTGACCTGTTTGTAGGGAAAGCTGTGCTTCAGCTAATGAAACACCATAATTGAAATTGGAAGAACTTGTTCATCTTGCGAAAAGTGGAAAGTTACAAGGTAAGTGTGCCAGGGACGCACTGAAGGAAATTCAAGGGAAAAGGTGTCTAGACAATATTGAGGTGTGGCTACACAACGCCATCACTGGAGGGCTGGTGACACACATAACTATCTGTAAACTTCACTGCTCAAAAGAGTTGCCATAGATACTACAGGATTGGAACAATAGTTTCTAGCAATCATTTCTTTGCAACTTTGAAGTGTTTAGGGGACATGTTTGTGATTTTGTTTCTATTCTCCACCACTGACCTACTCATGTTGAAAGTCCAAGGTTTGCCACTTGAGTCTGTGACCCTGTTCTAGATTCTGACCCCCTTCCCTTTTTCATTCTTTGCTCAACAGGATTTGGAGACACCACGACATCTAAGACTCAGATTCTGATTGTTAGTGTTGATTCCACTAGTAGAATTCGAGGTGGGGTCAAATGTCAAATAGTTTTTTGCTTACTTTCTGTTGAAATCTTCTGTTTAGTTCCAATCATGCACTTTTGAGGGTCATAATCAATGGCTAATTTGCTATTGTAATCCACGTGATTTTTGTCTTTTTCCTCTGACTTTTCCCTATGACTTCTCTGAGTTTTTGTATAACTTCCCATCATTGTAATATATTCTAAAACGTTTAAAATCTTTCATTATTTCACAGTCATATACATTTATTTGACCAAGTAAATGAATGATTAGAAACACAAAGTTCTTAGAAATGTTTTAAAAATTCTGTTCAATTTTAAGTGGAAACCACAAACTTAATATTAGCTAATATTATGAAGCTTAACTTTAGAAAAATGAAGTAAATAAATGTCAAGGAATATATACAATTCTCACTAAATGCCATTACTTATCTATTTTGAGCACTGGTGTTTATGGATTTACCAAGCCACCCTTGTGCTTGGGCATTCATCTGTTATCATCTTCACGTGGAAATTATTCCTATAGGGTTTTAAGGACCCATGCATGCAAGATGTATGTGAGGAGTGATTACAAATATATAACAATCACACAAGTGCCGGGGTATTTCTTGGAATTTGATCTCTACAGGAATGAAATTTGTGGCCTTTTTTGACCCTGGGAAGTAAAACCATACATCATCAAATGTGAGAATTTCTTTGCAAAGAGTACATTTTAGAGGGTACTCCTTCCAAAGAGCCAGTGTTTAACTCTCTTTCTCGCTCTCTGTCTCACTCTTTCTCTGGTGTGTGTGTGTGTGTTTGTGTGTGTTGTACATAGGTATTCATGTTACTGTTTGTGTGTGTGCATATAGCCAAGGTGAGCTTAAATATGTAGGTCAGAAGTTGACATTGTGTGTCCTTTTCCATAGCTTCCCACATTATTTCTTGAGACAGCGCCTCTTCCTGAACCTTGATCTCACTGATTTGGCTGGACTGGCGGGTCAGTGAGTTCCAGGTATCTTCCTGATTCTCATTTCCCAGTGGTGGGGATACAGCTACGCATAACCTGGCTAGCTTTTCACATGAAGACTAGTCCAAAGTCATGTCCTCAAGCTGGTAAGGGACACACTTCACCAACTGAGCCATCTCCTAAGCTACTCAAAGTATAATTTAATGATAAAACTTGGTGGGCTTTTTGAAATTTGTGGCCTTTTTGATACTGGGGAGGGTCAAGAGCAAGGGAAACAAAAGCAAGCGTGGTGCTGAGACTCTCTAGTTCTAGAAAACACAGGAAGAAACCCTGTGAAAGAAATCCTACTGAAAGCAGTATCAGAAGCATCCAAAAACTATTTACAACAGAAAAAATAGAGAATAACACAAAACACACTTCTGGATTAGGGCCACCAACCTCATTTTTAATTTTTCCCTGAAAAAAATTTTATAAACTTAGCCAGTGGCTCCATCACAAATATGAAAAATCTGATGAACAAAACAAGAAAAGGGTGAATACAATTTAAAAAATTAATAATCTAAATAAAACCATTCTCCTAGAGCATGTCATATTATTTGTTATGAGATATAGTTTCATATGCTTGAAATGAAAATTACTGCATAAGTAATTTAAACGCTCTATGAAAGTGTTAGATTTGTTTACCTTTAGCCTTTAGCATCAAACCTTTTTATTACTCTACTGGTTCATGTTCAAATGCGCTATGACTGCTAGACCTGCAAGTCAGTAGACAGCCCTCCTGTCTGGCTTCTGCATCAGTCCTTGTCTCCAGGTCCCTCCCTTAAGTGTCTGCCCTCACTCCCTCCGTGAGGAACTACAAGCTGTAAGATGAAATAAATCTAAATCCTTTCCTCCCAGAATTGATTCGGTCACGATGTTTCATCACAGCAATAAGAAAGTAACTAAGGCAATGTCCACACCAGCAGCTAACTGGCTTTTGACTGGTAGGGAGCTGCTGCATAACCATGGCTGAAAGTCCGCCTATCCAAAACCAATAGTGTTATTGCTAAGTACAGAGCCTTAAAAACCACAGTATACATTGTATATACATATACATCACTTTGCAACGTGCTCTTGAGCTAGTGACCTTTGTACTATGTTTCAAGAAAAATCTCTGTTGAAGTTTGGTCCTCAGTGGTTATTCTGTCATGGTGATTAAATGTTCACACTATTGCTAAGAATTTCTCTGATGAGAACTGACATGTACATACGTAGGTTGAAGACTTTCAGTATGAGTTCTGTCTTACAAAATGCACATGGATCTTCAGAACAATTTTATACTTTATATAGCATTGACAATCTCCAAGTAAGCATTTAGTGACCCTTTAAAATCTCTATTGATGATAGTAAAAACTTCAGTTTATTGAATTAAGTTTCTGGGATTATTCTTTGAAAAGATGGTCTTATTTTTTATTTTTCAAATAATATCTTACTCTGTGTTCTTCTTAGTACTGAGTGCCAAGTATATTTGTGTAACCTTATATAAATGAAATTAATAATTTCCTAAAAATGTATATCGACTTGTTCAACACATTTGCCAATGCTTGTTTTCCTTACTGCAGCATGTGTGAGGTGATGGCTCACCAGAGTTGTACCTTTATGTCACATGTTTACTCACTCAAGTGCCTTCTCCCAAAACTCAGGGCTTTTGTCTTCTAAAATATGTATTCTGCATGCATTCTGTTTGGCCTGTGCATTTCATTATAAGACCAAGGATAGTTTGCAGATACAATTAAGGGGGAGGAATTAAAATGGGGACCTTTTCTTGGCTTATCTGGGTGAACTCAGTCTAATCACACGAGATCTTAAAAGCAGAATAGTACTTTGTCAGAAGCAAAAAGTTGCAGCATGAGGAAGCAGGAGGGAGGTTTTGGCCATGAGAATACCTAAGCATACACTGCTCTTTTAATATTGACAAAGATAGAGACGACAACATGACAGACAATACCAGAGTTTTGCAGTCATGTTGTGAGCCACTGTGCCTGGCAAGGTAGTACTCATCCCAGTTGGGGAAAGCCACACCACAGTAAAGATCTGTTGGCATACTTCTTAAACGATTTTATTTTGGTTTCATATGCCTCTTTCTCCCTTCTCCACCCCAATCCCTTCCAACACCCTAATACTGGGTAGGAGAGAGAGGACATTCATGGGGAGAGGCGCCTAGTTCTCTTAGGCTACTTCCTGCTGGTTAGGGTGTCGGGTTCCTTGGGGAAAGTCCAATCTTAGTTTCAGGAGATCTCCAACAACTTCTTGTCAAACTGTATCAACAGCAAGCAGGAGCAGCAGGGGGCAACACTACCAGTCTTGTTCTTCTTCAGGACTCCCTCCACACTCCCTGGCCTCTGGCTTTTACTCCCTCTCCAGAGTCCTCAGATTTAAGCTATCAGCTGCTGGCAAAGAGCTCCTCTCAGAGCCTGCACAAGGCTGCTGTGGACCATCTAAATCAGTCTTGTGCCCTCCACCTAGGGTCAAAACAAACCACACCCATGAAACATCCACATCCACGAAAATCCAACCTGTTGAACCAACAAATTTTATTGGGGTTATAGGAGTATAGGTGAAGGGTTTCTCAAAGGAACAGAAATGGTTCAAAGACAGCTGTATCACCAAATGCCCACTTGGGCATGGGTTCATGAAGGTTGGACTCCTAGAGCATATTGTGTAACCTTCAAGCTGCTCAACAGGTTGTAGAGCTTTCCTTTCAAGTAGCTCAGTTGGTCTGAAGATCTTCCAGGCAGTTTGGAGGGACTCTGCTTCCAGCCAGCTGAGCTGCTAAGAGTCTTCTAGGCAGTTTATCTTGTCTTGAGAATGTTTCTCAGCAGACTTTACTGCATATGTGCGTGCACACACTCATACACATACGGGGAGGCAAAGGCCTAATGAATCCATCAGTCTTAGGGACTTCCTGAGCCTTTGGTTATTCTGCTTATTGAACTTAATGAGCTTCCTTATAGAAGGAACATTTCAGCTACTAGAATATGTTGTGCTTTAATGAGCCTCCCTATCTTGGATGAAAATGTTATACAGCATTTGTGACTGACACGAGCAAGGAAATAAGGATTTCAGCTTTGTAGCCTTCAGGAACTGAGTCCTGGGAACAACTCGAACAACCACGGAAATAGATTCTTCCCAGGGTCCTACAGCCAAAAACCTACAATGGCTGACAGCTTCACTTTGGCTTTGAGAGACAAAGAATGAAAGGATCATTCTGGCTTACCTGGCCTTTCAAGCCACAGAACTGCAAGATAATAACCGTATTGTGCCTTAATTTACTAATTGCATCTGTTGTTTGTATGTGTGTCACTGTGACTAAAATGACAAAAACAACTTTAGGGGAAGAAAAGTTTATTCGGGGTCAAGGTTTTAGAAGGTTCACACCAAAGCCACTCAGTCCCATGTGATTGGGCAGAACATCAGGGTGATAGGGGCAATGATTAACAGTTGTTCAGTTATGTGATTGGGCAGAACATCAGGGTGATGGGGGCTATGATTAACAGTTGTTCAGTTATGTGATTGGGCAGAACATCAGGGTGATGGGGGCTATGATTAACAGTTGTTCAGTTATGGTGGAGAGGGGGCGAAAATAGTTGAGCACAAGGAAGCAGACAGGGATAATATGCTCCTGGGCTTCTCCAGCTAGGTTCCACCTCCTAAAAATTTTCAGAACCTATCAAAATAGTTCCACCTGCTGAAGAGGAGGTATTCCAAACATAAATCTCCAAACAGAACACTAACTGCGGCCATTGGTGCCACCAGTAATGTGAAACACACCAGAGTCCTTTGTTAGATAAATACACTGTGGCATTTTCTTTCTTTCTTTCTAACAGAAAGCAAGCTACATTGAACACATATTTCCCTCAGCTCTTAGTTTGTAAGCCTTGAAATATGGTAGTCACTCTCCTTGGAATACAGTAGCTCTTTAGTGTTTTTTTTTTCTTTTTTTTTTTTAATTTATTTATTTTTATCTCAATCACAGGTTAGGTACTTTGAATCCCAGGCGTAGCCCCCTCTCCCATTCCCTCCCACCCTCCCACTCCCTCCCTCATCTCCTTCTTCCCCACCCCCTCCAAGTCCACCAACAGGGGAGGACCTCCTTCCCTTCCATCCAACCCCAGCTTATCCTGTCTCCTCAGGGCTGGCTGCAAAGTCCTCCCCTGGGATCTAGCCAGTCTGTCACTCTCTGGCTTGTATGGGGGAGGGTCAAAGAGTCAGCCATCAAGATCATGACTGAAACAGTCCCTGTTTCCCTGAATAGGGTCTTCAGCCCTACATCAAGTTATCATGGGCCCCATCCGTGCGGGGGTTCCTCTTTAGTGTTTTTAATTCAACTTTTGAAAAGATTTATTTAATTTTACGTGTGTGGGCATTTTGACTGCATGTATGTATGTGCATGTGCATGGCACCTGAAGAGGGCATCAGATCTCCTGAAACTAGAGTGACAAGTCACTGTAAGCTGCCAGGAGGGTGCATGAATTGTAAAAAGGGCAAGTGCTATGCTATTTTTTAACAATCTTTAATCTTTATGACACCCCCAAAGATCAATATTATCCACACAACATTTTAAACAAAAGTATAACCATCCTGCAAATTTTTCGTTTGGGGTTTTGCCTTTTTCCAGTATTGGTTCCATGTTGAGATGTTAATCTGTATTTGTGGATTATCCTCAGAAGAGAGTTTTAACTATTTTCCCATTCATAATAATATGGCTTTAACAATATGTTGTTCTAAGATCTTCTCCTATAAATATTTAAGTATAAAAAGTTTAAATTTAACTTTAATCCAAGAACTCGGGAGGCAGAGACAAGCAGATCTCTGAGTTCGAGGCCAACCTGATCTACAGAGTACGTTCCAGGACAGCCAAAGCTACACAGAGAAACCCTGTGTCAAAAACCAACAAAGTGTGTACGTATTAGTTTTGAGGAAAATAGGAAATAGGCAGCAGAGAAGACAATGAATATCATAACTCAGCATTGAAAAACAAGGCCATAAATGTAGGCAAACACAATAATCACCCTGAAAAAAAATACAATTATGTGTGATATTCTGACTGGGAATGCCAACTCTAAATATAAAAATGAGGGCATAACAGAGAGTCAGAGAGAGAGAGAGAAAGAGACAGAGAGAGAGAGAGAGAGAGAGAGAGAGAGTATTCTAAGAAAAAAAAGAAAGAAAAAAGTATCTTAAAAGAAGGCTTGCCCTGACTGAAAGCAGGGCACACTGAAGCTCTTGGCATCTTGTTCTGGCTTGCACAAGTTTTGCACACCTTTTTCCAATGGCATATTCATCAATATTGACACGAACCCACCAGAGTCCCACCTGCTAACTACTGACCAGTGCACAGCTGGAGACCTGACAACTGGCCACAGTGAACCAGCCCAGGCCAATCAAATACCATGCTCCGTTGTGTCTGCTGAGTTAATTGGGATATAGATTGCGGAAGCAGAAGGATCATTGCATCCATGTTAAGTTACTAAACTTGTAAATTGATTCTGAAAACCAGTATTTTTTTTGTTTTAAATAAATATACACCAAAGTATTTAGAGATAAAGGTCTTAATAGCCAAATATTTGTGTTTTAGGGTGAAATGCATATGTACATCAAAGAGCCAATGACAGAGCCAATTGACAGACTGTGTGGAACTGGGGAAGATTATATGAGTATTCTATTTCTCTCTTTCCTCCTTATACAACTTTTTCATGAACTTAACAATTTCAAAATATACTAAAAAGGAAAAGAAAAACTTTCTATAGGCAATCTGTTTTAAAATCAGAAAATCCACATATGCATTTTATTTCACGATGTATCTTTTCCAAGACAGAAAACATACTTTTCCTGAGCCACATGTGGAAGACAAAGGAATTTCGCCATCTGGAATGTTTATCTTCCTTTGGGAATTACATATTTTGGGGGGTTTGGAATTCATATGCTATGAGCCCTGATGGTTATGGTTTTTTGGTTTTTGGTTTTTTTTTTATCTGTCTGTGCCACCTGGATCAAAGAGCACCGGGAATCCACCTGCATTGGGTAAGCATTGGCACATGAAACCTAATCCACTGTAATTCACTCTTGAAACTCGTGGATAATTACTGTTTATCCTCAAGGACCAAATTTACCACTTCCATTGGTTTGAAGGCGATGTTAATGAGGCCCTTTTGTGGCCCTGCCACTCACCAGAAGGCCGCTCTTTCAAGCCCAGGACTGGTTTCATCCTTCCTTGCTGAGCTGCCTTTTAGTAAGGGCACAAGGAATTTGCCTTTTGGAATTTTATTCAGGCAAAACTATGTAAAAATTTTTGAAAAAATCTAACTACATAAAAAGGTACAATATGATAAACAGCAATTATGTTGATGCCTTGCACCCTAACTCACAGTCTCTATGCAACATTTATTTACTTCTATGGAGAGAACATGCTTCTATACCCATACGCTTTCCCTTTAGAATACAGACAATTCCTTTCTCCATGCGTGAGCCTGAATTTTGTTGCCATAATAACGGACGTTATCTTTCTATCCACTTTCATAATATATGCAGAACGTCTCTTTATTAGCACGTCTTGGTAGTTCTACACTTCATCTCAGGAGATGGATGAACTTCGTTCTTCGGACCAATGTGGCGGTACGTTTTTTTCAGGGCTCTACCTCATCTGTTCATTGTGTCCTGTCACATCTGGATACACAATGCGCACTCAGTTCTGTGCTCTTCTGCACAGTGATGAAGTCAATACATTTATGCGTAGATAGTGGGACACTAGTTGAGTTTATGTACACCATGAATTCTTAGAAAAACTCGTTAGGTTGAAGATAGCACACATTTTTAAATCCATCTTTTGTTGTTTACACCCACAAAATGTTGTACCTTTTTCAAAGACTTCAACGATGTAGACTGACCCTGTTTCCAACACTGTTGGAACTTGAAAATTTTAATTTATCCCAGTCTTTTAGTCTTTTTATTATTTGATGAACATTTAAAAAATGGGTGGTATTGAGCATTTGTAGGTTTTTTTAGCCTTCTATTTTTTTTCTGAAAATTTGTCTTTTGTATCTTTTAAATTGTATTAATTTATTCTAATTTGATTTTAGGTCCATTGCTCATTGTTGTGTAGTTTCTAAGCACTCAGTGAGAACAGGAGCACAGGTATACTGCCCATGAGAAAAGCAATATATAGAGTACATCACAGCCTATACATAAGAAATTCTTTTCTGTTTTGGCATTTCAGTTTTATTATTTTCCCTTTTTGTTAGAATTAACAATTATCCCGTTATGGCTCCTATGTTCTCTTCATAATGGAAGAGAACAAATAATGCTCTTTTACTCTGCAACTACTCAAGATTCATTGCCATCATCTTTTTATAAATCTGGGTATTCTTTGTTGACTTTGAAAGGAGCACACACATCCCCACTTCTCTAAGAAAGGCCCGGCTACCATTTTTGCACCCCAGTCCCAGACTAGGCATCCTGAATTTGATTTCAAAAATAGCATCATTCCGAAACCTCTAGTCACTGTGGCACAGGGTTGCCCTGGTCTTACCTTAATTAAGGCTCCCTCAAAATCAGTTATGTCTACTCATCCAACGCCTTCCTGGTTTGTTCTCACAAAGCCACTAAGAGAGTCAGTTTTCTGCAGATTGGCACTCCAGGAGAGGAAAGCATCTAGAATCCCCCATCAATGGGCAATTTGTATTTTAGAGCAAGTCAATGTTTTCCCCGCCACACTGCAGACTCACAGACAGGAGAAATGGCTCTTTCTGGAAGCTGACATAAAAGTGACAGGTTAGAGCAGTGGGTAGATGCCTTTCTTAATTTAGGCTTCCATCTGAAGGATGGCCCAGGTACTTGTCCCACATCAGCCAAACAAAGAACTTCCAAGTAACCAGATGTTAGGAGCAAAGAAATAAGTTAAGGCAACAGTATAGAAGGCTTGGGTTGTCATTTTCGTGAGAGTTCTGTTTGTTTGCTGACTTTTTTTTTTTCCAGAAGTTCTCTGGCTCTAGGCAGGCAAGCTTTCATTTAAGGAAAGGTTTGTGGGCGTCTGTGGCCTCTGCTCTACAGGCCTCTGCACTATGTCTATGACTTGCAAAAACAACCTTGTGGGATACTTATTCAGTCTTTGGTTTCTTTTTCATATCAAATACTGCCAACTTGGCCTTAAATGTGCGCCAGATGCACGATGGTTTTATGAAGTGATACCGTTAGGAAGTCTGGGTTGAGGATGGCTGGATGTGAGCTGGCTTCTGCTATTGGAGCAGTTCCTGTCACTGATGGCCACAGAGCTAGCCGGGGAGTGCAGCAGCTGGCAGGTTTGCTGGGCACCTTGGCAGGGGACAGCCATCAAAACTGCAGTGAGTACTGCAGGCCCTCTGGTTTGTTCTTTCCCCTCCAATGTCCAAGTTTTTAATAGTTATGAGTACACGATTACTTGCTTGCCTGGAGAAGCAATGTGAATGCTTTGCCATCCTGCGGTCCACACTGCCTCAGATGGCTGTGGTGACATCTTGATATGCAAAGATGGGGATTTTGTCTAATTAGATGTGCCATCACTTGTGGACCCAGAAACTTACTTTGTTTGGAATTGGTATTGAGGACTAAAGACAGGTACCTCATCCATTAAGAATAACGGAAAGAAGGCAAAAGGAGGAGGACAAAGAAGAGAAAGAGAAAGAAGAGGAGGAAGAAGAGAAAGCTTATAAACAGTATTCAAATTGAAATGTATTCTTTTGAAGACTGAAATATGTGGGCAGTTCTTCAGTTGTACATACTTTTTATTAGATACATGGTTTAAGCTCTCTAAGTATACTGTGTTTACATATATAACCTATATAAAATATATTTATATAATATAAAGATAGAAAAATATTTATGTAATATAACTATATAAAATATATTTATATAATATAAATGTTGTATAATATAGCACACATATAATATATATTTCTACAAATATGTACATTAAAATATTTATACAAATATTTATATATATATATTTCCTTGTCTTTACATTGCTGGCAATTAGTTGTAACAAATTTCTTGTTTTGTTTCTGATTGTGACCAAATCTAGTTTCTCTCATGGTTAATTGCAATGGAAAAATTTACTAGCAAGATTCTGAATCAGTGAAATTCTGAATTTCAAAGATGCTAGGCTAGCCTGTCTGCTTGTCTAATCACTGGGAAGATTTGAACATTTTGATCTGAAAACTTGCTCATTTTGCAAATTCTCAGAGAGAAAAAGGTTGTCTGGCTTATTTACTAACACTGAAAATAGTAATGACAAACAATGAAGATCGTAGAGGTAGTTGATAAAGGACCTTAGACCTTGTTTCCATAATAAAATATTTACAAAATGTAGAGCTATGAATGGGAATTTTACATTGAGCCAAACTGATGGGACAAAGACTAAACCCAATTTATTTTCAGGCTGTGGCAAGCAGCCACATTTTCTGTAATGGAGTCAAAGCCTACCTGCTCCGACTCACTGAGGCTCCCAATGGATTTCCAATCAGAATTGTATTTGGTAAGCGGTGTGAAAAGAGCTGGTCCTTGTAACTTTCAAAGAAGAGCTATAAAAGGTCACCTATTCCCTTCCTTTCTCTCTCCATATCTGTGAACACCCACGAAGGAGCCATCCAGTACAACCTTTTTCAGGATGGAAATGGTGAATGTCTGGTAATATGATAGCTACTTGAACTGTGGTTAATGAGATTGAATAACTGTGTTTTACATTTCTTTTTATTTTAACCAACTTAAATTTAAATAAGAACATGCTGCTGTTGGCTGCTGTCTTGGATGGCTACTCTAGAGCAGAGCTTAAGCAGTTTTCCCAGTGAGAACTGACATAGGGATAAATGTCATCAACCAGAACTTCCTAAGTAATAACTCAGGAATTATAATTAAGCAGATGCTTAGATTTTTTTTCTTAGATTTAAGGTAGGCAGGATTCCTAAGGTCCCAAATCTCCTTAATAATTCAGGGAAAATCACTGGTTATACAGATTTCTATAACTACTTTCTAAAATGTTCAAAATATGTACAATTTGATAAGTAGATCTTTTGGTTAGACTTTTGGATTTTCTTTCCAGAAATATACTGATGATTATGCTGTGACTTTTGCTATAGGTCGCATACAAATATTAAAAGCGCATGTATTTATTCTAAGTGGTTATATAAATCTTAGGCTGCAAGAGTCACATGGGAATATTATTTTATGGTCGTGGTAGTGTGGTTTCTTTTTTTTCTGCTGTGTCAAGATACAACCCAGGACCATGTACAGACTAGATAAGCATTCTATCACTGAGCAAGAGTTTCCAGCCCTAAGTTTTTTGTTTGTTTTGTTCTGTTCTGTTTGGGGGACAAGGTTTTCTCTGTGTAGCTGAAGTTATCCTGGAACCTGCTCTGTAGGCCAGGCTGGCCTTGATCTCAGAGATCTGTCTGCCTCTGTCTCCCAAGCGCTAGAGTTAAAGGTGTGCCCCACCACATCTAGCCAGCCCTTAGGTTTTTGACACAGGGTCTTGATAGGTAACCCAGGCTTTCCTGAACTTAGCCTTCTGGGAGCCAGGATCCTAGGCACACATCTCACATGGCAGCAGTTTTACTTCTATGATTTAGTGTTTTGCTCCTTTCAAATTATAAAGAAGTAGGGGGAATATATGAGTTAATATCAGGAAAGCATTTTGCAGTTGGCTTTGCTTCATTGTTCTAGTAAAAGCAAAGCTTTTGTTCGCATGTAATCCAAGGTGACTGATGCCATTCCAAACTGATGTCATTCCATTGTCCAAATTAAGCTTTTTTATTTCCAAATGAGGAGTTTTAATTTTTAATGTTCTCTCTCTTTCTCATCTATCTATCTATCTATCTATCTATCTATCTATCTATCTATCTATCTATCTATCTATCTATCTGTCTATCTATCATCTATCTGTGTGTGCACATATGCACAGTACCACAATGCTCAAGGGGAGGTCTGAGGACAACTTTCAGGAGTCAATTCTCTCCTTCCACCATGTGGATTCTGGGGATTGAATTCAGATCACCAGGCTTGGTGGCATGTGTCCTTACCTGTGGAGCTATCTCACCCTTCAAGTGAGTGCTGCTAAAGATATAAAGTCGCACCCTCAGAGGGCTTCTAAGCAGAACACTTCTACGTCTGATTTGCATTTTAGGTAAGTCCCATAAGGACTTTGCTGGACAGCAAACTTGTGCAGAGTGGTGCTTGCTCAGAGCAGCTGAGAGCTATTGGATCCAGGAAACGAAGTATGAACCTGGGGCTGCAGTAACAGAGCGTTGGGAAGGGGTTGGGGGTTGTTTGTGAGTGGAAAGCAGCAGGACTTAGGGTTATCAGGTGTAATGAGAGTGCTAGGATTAGAACCTGGGATGCCCCCACATGTTCTGGTTTCAAACACTTTGTTTCCAGGTGGTAGTGCTGTTTTGGGAGGTTTTGGAAACTAAGCAGTACAGCTTAGATGGTAGGAATGGGTCCCTGGGGCCAGACCATAGAAGGTTGTGCCATTCCCTGCTGTCTGCCTCTTCCCTGGTCTGCTGTGACATGCACTGAACTAAGCTGTTCTGCTATGATGGATTGAACCCCTCTGTGACTGTGAAGTTCTGTCTTTCTTCCCTTACATTGTTGCTGTCAGGTAGGCGATCACCACAATGCAAAAATAATGACAGATAGAGAGAAGTGGGAGACAGAAATTAGGAGTTAGAGATTTTCAGATGGGTGACTGGGCAAATATTGGTGCCAGTATGTATAGGCATGCACTGAGGGGAAGTAGATAAGTCAGGTGGGGGGAATGATGATAGGATTCAAGAGTCCTTGGAAATCTGTCCAGAAGACATTGAGACATAAATCAGGAATAGAAATAATGACTGGACATGAGAAATTTGAGAGTAACCATGTAGCAAATCATGCCACTGAGGAGCTAAGATCATCAGTTTGCAAATAATGTGAATAAAATGGATACAGAAAAGGAAGGAGAAGAAGAGAGGGCGAATAGGAGTCAAGAAACATGAAAAGGAGAGAAGGTGTTTCTAGATCACCAGCCATAAATACAGAGACAGTGGGGACCGAAACTGTCTTGCACTACATTTCATCTGACAAACCCTTTGCCTTCTGTGAACTGTTTTCTTCATTTCCAATTCCCACCTATGCTATTCCCTTGTCTATTCTCCCACACACCCTGCAAGGATCAGCTTCAAAGCACCACATCCTCTCAGACCGTTCCTGCCTCAGTGCCCCACCCAGCCAAGCCTCTGGCTTCGTTCTCCATGTGATGTTACTGCTGTTATTTCAGCCTCTGTTACTATCCAGGTGCCACTGACACATCTGTTTCCTTTGCATTGCTACAAGTTCTTCAGAGGTGTTCTGATTGGTTGATTGACATTTCATGTCTGTCTGTCTATGCTCATCTCCTTTGGTACCTCCCTCCTGCACTTGGCCTTGACCATGAGGCTTATTTTAACCTATGGGACAGTAGCAATCTTGATTTTAGCAGGGGCTTACACAAGCTTTAGTAGTTTACCTTTCTTAGTCTCCCGCTCATGCTCACGAGAACATGTTTGGACGTACCTGGTGGAGGCAGAGAGGTGCCTTGGCGTGGAGCCACATTGTCACAATCAAAGTCATCCTAGACTAGGCACATTCATGAGCGTTAGGTTCAAGGTATTTTATTTTAGAACAACTGATAGATACTGTCTCTTCTATAGTTCTTAGCTCCAGAACACTAACCCTGTCCTTGTCTAGTGACTACCCCACAAATGTATCTTGAACAGGAAAGCACAGGAGAGATGGAATGAAAATCACATAAGGAGACATAGATCCAGAAACCCCAGAAGACAGTGTAAGTGTCTTGGCTCCTCTGCCTTTGCACAAATATCACAACTCTCCCTATCTTTCCCATTAACATTTTCCTCTGAGATCCCCCAGGGTTGGCTGTAAGAATTCCAACATGGGCAGTGTGGTTTGAAATCCACAAGCAAAGCAGCATGGCTTTCTCCTTGGCTGGCTGCCCCCCTGGCGGTGAGCAGAGCAGCCCCACCAAAGTGGCGGTGGCGGTGTGGGGGCCCGGTTCTGCTGCCATAAATTACCCAGGGGCAGCAAGGAGCAGCGAGAGTCAGTGGTTTCAGCTACCTAGTAGTTCATTTTTGTTCTTGTTTTTCAGTTAGCAATCTGTAAAATTTATTGCAAAATTAAGCTCTCTGCTCCAGAGTCAATAATATTCCCGGTGCCAGGTGGTGCAATAATTCACAGAATGAGCAGGAGTTGGAGGGAATGAGACTGGTTTAGGAAGCCGGCTTCCCAGCCCTGCTGGTTGCTGCCTATTCCCTGATGCTAAAGGTCAGCTAAGTAGAGGGCTAAGGTCACAGCTCCCTAACATCCCCAGAGAGCTAGGATTTCTATTGGGTTTGAAATCTAAAACAAATACTGTTTCTTCTACAGGATACACCTCTTTTATCCTACACACCTCTATTTCCATTTTCACATAAAAATAGAAACATTCAATTATTTATATATATATTTCTATATAAATATTCTTATATATTTTTATATATTTATAATATATTTATATATTATATATTATAAGTTATAATATATAAATATATATTATATATTATAAGTTATAATATATGTATAAATATATAAATACATATTATATTATAAGTTATAATATATAAATATATAAATATATTATAAATATATAAGAATATTTATATAGAAATATATATATAAATAATTGAATGTTTCTATTTTTATGTGAAAATGGAAATAAAGGAAATGGAAATATATACACACACATATATTCCTGGCAGGCCAAGAAAGAAGTCCTGTAGAAAGCTGGCTGAGTGCAAGCTTTCTATAATGCTTTCTAAGATGCTGTCTATCTGAGCTAGGAGGGCGTTTGGGATCCTTGTCATACAACATCTTCATTTACATATGCAAATATGAAGCTTTGGTGCCTTACAGGAGTGTCTCTGTCCTGCTAGACAGAGAGTAAAAGCTTGACCTGACTCCCAAGCTCTCCACCAAACTCTGCACCCCACATTCAACAATTAAGAGGACTTCAGTCTCTCTCTCACTTTGATCTTTCCAAGTTACACAGAGTCTCTCCAGGCTGTTTGTCTCCTGTTACTCTGTGGAGTCTTAATTATGTTCTGATTATGAAAAAGGACTGTCAAGCCCTATTTGTGTTCCATCTGCAAGAGACAGGGCATTCCCATCTATTTACTTTTATTTAATTTTCTTTATAAATTCACTCTCTCAAGCCTGATGGAAGAGATGCTGCTTTCATTTTTTTCTCCATGGTTTCTTTCTTTACCTACAAAAGTACCTTTGCGAATAGGCTGCATAGTTGATATTTCTGGGGATCTATTCCATGCTTGGGAATTATGCTTTGCAGTTTAAATGCATAGCCTTGGCTTATTTGACATCACCACTCAGTCTTTTAGAAAATGCAGGTGGATTTTCTTTCGTTTATTTAACTAAAATAATTTTCAATTCATTTTTTTGGTGTTGAAGTTTTAGCCACTAGCTTAGGTCTGGCTTTTCATCTCAGAACAGAGGAGACTGCTTTGAAGTTTTCAGAGTCCAGGAAGAATTTTTCACCTTTCCGGGTAGCCCTTGACTGCAGGTAAAGAATGTCTCCCCATGCAGAAGGGCCAATCACAGCTGATTGTTCCGTATCTGATTGCTCCGCTGGAACTTCAGAGTTCCTAATTGAGTTTGCCATTGTCTTCGTCAGATGAAGACTTAATATGGCTGCAGATTGTGGTTTAGAATTGCGGGCTGCATTCTACATCTGACCACAAGGACCCAGTCAACAAGCACAATCTGAAGGGGATTCTGCCACAGAACTCCTCACCTATTGCCCTTGTAAATCATGGCTGTTCAAGGGAGGTGATTCTCTGACATTTGAGAGGGAACGTCAGTCCCACCTTCCCAAAGCTGATGTGTTTTTTTTTTTCCAAACTGTTGGGAGGGGGGTCGGCAGAAGGGTCTTGAAACCAGACTTTTATAAAGCTTAGTAACCTGACCTGAGGCAGGGGAGAGGAGCTTGCCTTCAGGCTTCACCAAGACCTTGAATCTCAGCCCAAACTGATTAAAACTTAAGAAGTTGTGAGTCTTTTCAAGTGTACTAATTATGTTAAGTTGTAGATGGAAACCATGAATGTGTGTTATGAAAGTCTCCAGCTGGAATGAACTTTAAATCGAAGCTAATTAAACATTGGTTCTA
The DNA here is from genome assembly GCA_028658305.1 of Pachyuromys duprasi. NCBI lineage: Eukaryota > Metazoa > Chordata > Mammalia > Rodentia > Muridae > Pachyuromys > Pachyuromys duprasi. The sequence continues at coordinate 3,117,147 of CM053748.1, read as the reverse complement.
TTCTGAGATGAAGGTCAAAACTTTAGTGAATGAAGAACCGAAAAAACAAGCAAAATAAAGTCATCAATAAAACAGATGCACACTCCTTGATGATGCTTGCTTAGAAAAGTTCAGTGCCCAAACTGTGCATCATCTATATCTAACATATTACATTTCTTGAGCAGGTGTTTTATTTTTAAATATTTTAATTTATTCTTTAAAAATTTCCTGTAATATATTTTGATCACATTCTTTCCCCTCATATTACTCCTCTCAGATCCCCCTCTACCTTCCTACTCACCCAACTTTGTGTTCTTTCTCTCTTAAAAACAAACCAAAACAGCAATAGCAAAAAAGAAAAAAGAAAGAAAAAAAGCCCCACCACAACAAAAAAGTCTAATTTGTGCTGACCAACTGACCTCTCATGCTGAGAGGTTCAAAATTTAGAGTTAATTCTTGGGACTGGGGCAAAGTCATCATAGCACAGTTCTTTCAGAGCAAGGGTCCAGCAATCCCCCACCCAGATTAACCTTGGGATGTGACTAGGGTCAAGTAGCCTCTAAGGAAGCCTATGGAATGTGTTAACTCCCTCCCCCTTGCTACAACCGAACCTGCATGTAACAAGGCAGGTATCCTCAGGTAGCCAGATCTGATCATTTGCAGTTTTGGCGCCTGAAAACAAACCAATCATTTTAAGGTCAACTCCCCTAGGGACCCTTTCACCCAATTCTATAGTGCCAAGACTTACACTTCCCTACTTTCGTTTTCGCCCCTTAAAAACCCTGTTCCCCTAGAGCTGGGGGTCGCTCGCCTCTTTGTTCTTGCAAGAGGCAGCCACCCAGCTCGAGTTTGTAATAAAGGCCCTCGTGTGTTTTACATTGGACTCAAAGCCTGTTGGTCATTTGGGGATTCGCGATCTGGGTATTTCAATCTGGGTATTTCAATGCTGCTTAAGAAAAAAGCTAAGGGTTCATGTCTATGAGCAACTGAGTTGATGAAATAATGCAATAGTAATAGTAATAGTAATAATATATACACTGGATACTATAATAATATTGGTCATCTATTTGCCAAAGCATGTATTTCAGAGTTATTGGAAGAACAAATTTCACAAACTAATCAATTATTTATTCCCGAGATAATGATGTAAGATAAGTGTACACTCAAATGGAGGTTTGTAGCATGTCAAACACACTGGCTTGGTTATATTCTAGTTCCCTTACCTTTTTTCAAGAGGTGATGCATTTTGTAGTCAAGTGGTCCAGGGAAAGTGCATATTAATAAACCCAAGAAAAACAAATTCCAGTAAAGGATGACATAACTCACTTCATTGTGATTAAATTAATGGAGTTACCTGGCCATTGGCTGATTCAACGTTGCCTAATAAAGTCAGGTCCATATTAATAATGGAATAAATGGTTAAACGTAAACCTCTGACGACCTTTCAAAATGGCAAAAATGATGCCATGTTAATGATGAACATTGATGTTGGGTTTAAGGTCCAACATTAAGCCACTGAGGCCAAGCGGACCTGGTGTCCAGTTTATCCCAGCATCCCTGCCTGCTACAGGGTATGACTGGCGTACTCTGTCCCCAGTCCGTCCCTGTATAACCCAAATATTTTGCTCACTCTTGCTCTTCCTCTCTGCATTCTTCTCTTCTTGTAGGCTCTTTTTGTCTCTTTGTGTCTGTCTTTGTCTCTGTCTCTCTCTCTGTCTCTCTCTCCACCTCTCTCTCTGTCTCTCTCTTCCCATCTGCCCTGTCTGCCTGGAGATTTCCTTGCCCCCGTTCTTTGGGACTGGATATCTGTCCCCAATAAACCTGACTTTATACTTCTAATTTGGCTGGAATTAGCTTATTTCACCTTCAGAGAAGCCTATTAATTGTTTACATAAAGAACTTTTGTAAAATTTTAAGTTAAATTTTTAATTTTATGTGAATATGCACCCCTTCACTGGAGGGACAGACAAAAGTTTTCAGAGACATTTACTTTCCTGCCTTTTCTTGAAGTCCTTTCACAGTTAGGCTTGTGGAGGTTTTTATTTAGGACAGCACACTATCCATCAGTAAAAGGAACAGACCAATGGTGCGTGAAACCGCCTGGACGCCTGTCACCATCATCATCAGGCCGGATGAAGGACCTGGATGAAATGATGCACATTTCCACGGGCCCCTTTGTGTAATACCATGTAGCATCGTATTGTAGCAGCTATCTGAGTGCCAAGGTGCAGGGACAGCTGTGTTTGAACTGGTTTCAGAAAAGCTTGGAAAGTGATGGAAACATTTTATGCTTTGATTTACTGCGGTAGTATCACAGATATTTACACATATTAACATTTCTGAAATTGTATACTGTATATTTGCTTTTTCTTATGTGTCAATAATGATTTGACACATTTATAAAGGATATTTACATAACATTGTGGAACACAGGAGAAAAATTTATGAACTTAATGAATACATAATCTCTATATTTTCTAATCTGTTATTTCTATAGCGAAATTTTGTCAGACAACAGGATGGGGAGAGTGTGACCCAATTGTGTGTGGTCTTGTGATCTTGGAAGATGCTTGGGAATACAGAAAGCAGAATGTTAACTGTAGTGCTGAGGAGAGAGCTTTGGGTGGTGTGGTTGCTCTGGAAGCATTAAGACTCCCATAAGTAGCCCTTCATTTATGCTTTAAAATTTTATTATTATTATCATTTATTACAAATTGTTCAATTTGTATCCCATTGTGGCCCCCTCCTTGTCTCCTCCCAACCCCACCCTCCTCTCCCTACATCCCTCCCCTAGTCCAATGATAGAGAAGGTCCTTCTCCCCTTCTATTTGACCCTAGCAGCCCACTGTAACAAATTCACTGTTTCCTCATGTTGGACTTTGGTGGAATTATACTTTGCTTTGTCATTCATACCCTATCTTGGTTGGGGGGGGGCATTTCTCTATCTATCCCCAGAGAAAGATTTCACACAATACCATTGTAGAGAAAATCAGTAGACCAGTACAGGTAGAGTAAAATGAAATAAGAGTAATAGAATACAGGGCAGAAGTGTAGAGGCAAAGTTATGCAGGCATAGTGGTAGGAATTCCAATGGCAAGCGCAGTGTCAAAAGCGATGTAGTGATTTTTAATGAGACACACTACTTAGAGTGAGCAAGGGGAGACAAGGACAGCCATGAGAGCATTTGATATTTGGGATCAACTAGGAAAAGTACAAATAAATTGCTAAAATACATCAGTCCAGAAAGAAGGATGACACTGGAAAAGTTAAATATTTTCCATAACAACTGGAGTGGTTTTATTTTCCTGACTGGTACTGACTGAGTCATTGTAACACTGCAATTCCATGGACAATGTAGCATCTCCCAAAGGTATTTCCTTAAGTTGGAGTCTTTTATATCCAGTACAACAAACTTAGTTCACAGAGTTTACAACAGACATTGCAGAATATAAATATGAAAATAAACTTGATTCAAAAGTGTCCAGGGAATGCAAAAAATAGAAAAAAATAGATTGGATAACATCAGAACCAAGTATTTCAAGTAACTTTTTGTGAAAATTAGAAACTTTCCTTTTCCTACTCATTCTTTCTCCTGTGTTCCCAGCATCCAGTTCTCTTCAACTCTGAGGTTTCTACAAGCATTGCTCTCAAACTATTGCTTTCATTTTGTAGTCATGCTGCTAAAGTTGGCTATGGAAGCTGGAATTCCTGCTGTGTCTGGAGCTCACCTGTAAATGTCGACACTGTTTTCTGACAAGTACATGGGCATAGAATACCAGATTGAATCATGGGAAGCTTAAGGATAAGGCAGGCAGACTTCATGTCATGAATATGTGGTCTTTTAGGAGTCCATAATAATATCTTATGGTACCTGGAAGGCACCATTTTCTTAGTAGTTTTAAAACTCATATATATCCAGTAAATATATATCTTTGTAGATATAATATATATTAGATAGATACATTAAAGATATAACATATCTATTAGGGCCTGCTGCTTACAAAATTCAAATGATTTTTAAATTAATATGTGATTATATTATTTCCCTCTGTTTCCCTTCCTTCTCTAACTTCTTCCATGACCTGCCCACTTTGTTCCCTCTCAATTTTCTAGCCTCCTCTTCTTTAATTGTTAGGGCTACATACACACAAACATATGTATGAATACATAGATTTAACCTGCTGAGGCTGCTCACAGTTGTATGAACATGGTTTTAGAATTGACTGCTTCATATTGGTTAACTAGTTAGGTTACTCCTCCATGTGGGAAGCATTATCTCTCCCTGCCCTTCTCCTCAGTGGATAACCTCACCTCAAGCACACAACCTGAACCAAAAAACATTTTGAGACAGTTTTCTTATGTAGTAGCTGGCTGGCTTTGAACTCATTACCCTTCTGCCTTTGCCTCCTCAGTGCTAGGATTTCTTGTCCACTACACATGGCTCCACTAGCTGAGCAAGACTTTAATGCTTTCATCATTCCTTAGACTTCAGTTCTGCCAGTGTTTATGTTGAGAAACATGTTTAAGTTGTTATTGGATGGGCAATCCTTTATTGTTCTGATTTTGTTTTATCTCACATTCTACTGAGCGGATTTTGACTAGTTTGTTTCTAATTGACAGGTTTCCTAAGATATTTCTCAGTGCTAACCTAAGGAAAGTTCTGGGGAATCTGAGATGACTTTATATCCTAACTCTTACTACCAGCTCAAGTTTCAGAACAATATGTCTGCATTTTTTCTTTGTCTCTCTCATATTAGTTTTAATTACCCTAGTCTTAAAAATCAACACATTCCTCTAGTTTTTCTAACCTCCATATATTCTATTTTCTCACTCTGTTATTCTTCCACTTTATTCTGTCCATTCACATTTCAAATAAATTTCTTTTCTGCCTTCCTTCTAGCTGCAATGCCAGGAGTTTTGTTAAAAATGCTGTTTTATTTTCATAATAATAATCTTCAGAGATGTTATCTTTTGTAATTCTATCCAATGCATTAATGCCATTATGAGAAACAAAATGGTGAATTGTGCAGATTTTCATAAGATGCAAATACAAATATGATGCAGTCCTTTCACTAGGTCTCATTGACACTTTGTTTCATCGTGGATAGGTGCAATAAATTGTTCCCTTGCATATAGTATTAATACTATCCATAAATAATAGAATTGGTTTATTGGGTCGTATTATTGGCAAGGTCAAATGCAGTGTGGCTGTTGGGTGAAGTTTAACTTTGGCTACATTTACTTCTTCTCTCACCCTTCTTTTCACATATTACTTTCATAATTTGGCAGATTTGTGTGTTTAACTAAGAATATAAAGCTATATAGAAATAAAAGGTTATGGCAAAGCCTTGAAAACAAATTTGCGTTTTGCGTTTACACCTTTTGAACTATAATTCTCAGGTTTGCCTTTGGGACTGAAACAGAGAAAGTGCTCCCTAACCGTCCTGGATGGTACTTAAATCACAGCAGAGGAAGGGGAAGGTGCTTAGGAGATTCATACTCTGTGTTCAGATCATATTGAGTAAAAGCTATAAGAAGACTCTTAGCTGAATGATAAAATTTACTCTAGCATGGTTCCCACCTATGTAGGAACCTCATAACCATTTTCTCCTCTCCACCCAAAAGCATGAAGGGAAGAGCATTGCAAAGGCTCCTGCAGCTGGAACAAATACCTAGCAGGTGTTTTACACAAGAAAGCTTTCATTAGTATGCTAAGGGGCAAGGATGAATCCGGCAGTCTTTGCTGCTTCCTTTCTGAGTGGCCCTTTTAGTTTTTTCTTCGCTAATATCTCCCCATTTTAAAGGTCTTGATCTCACCAAATCAAGTAATAAAAGAGATCATGTTGCCCTTATTTCCTGTATTTCTAATTTTTCATTTAGATTATTTACTGTACCCGTGTATTCATCGTTAAATCCAGGAAGTATGATTCCTCCAGAGTTTAGGTTGGAAGCTTTATGTGACAATTTGGGGTGAGGCACCCTTATCTTTATTCCTAAATTGAAAGCACGTATTGTTTAGGATGTGAGTCAGACAGAGAAACTTGTCTCTAGACAACTCAGGTGTGATATAAATAGAGTATGTTAAATAAAACATATTACATAAAAGATGTAAGAATATTCTACTTGAATGGGAAAACTCACTCTAGCATGATCAGTACCTCTGTAGGAATCTCATATCTACTCTCTCATCTCTGCTCAAATTACACACCCTGCCTTATCTCTTCCCTCTAATTATACCCCTCTTGACCTGTAAATGATGGGACTAGCTGGCTGACCTTCACCGAACTGGTTTTAAGATACCCTCCTGTTGGCAAATGTAAGGCATTGAGAAGGTTTTTTTCTTCCTTTTTGCTTTAAGCTCCTGGAAGGCAGGGTCAAGGTCTATATATCCTTTGAGTTAAAATGTACATAGACTAATATTAAGTCAAATTTGGCTCATAAAAAATGGCTAGCGATTATATGGTTATTATTTATATAGTATGATTATATAGTCTGCCCCTGAACACAATCACATGAAGTAAAAGGACAAAATACAAAGCGAATGTATCGTTTTTATTTATTTAATCTTATTTTATGTGCATTAGCGTGAAGGTATCAGATCCCTTGGAATTGGCATTGCAGACAATTGTGAGCTGCCATGTGGGTGCCAGGAATTGAACCTGGGTCCGATGGAAGAGCAGATAGTGCTCTTCACCACTGAGCCACCTCTCCAGCCCCAAGAGGATGTGTCCATTGAAACCTCTTGTAGAAGAGGGCAGAAGGCAGAGGGCTAGAACAGGGCAAGCAAAGTGTGTTTTAATTATTTGTTTGTTTGTTTGTTTGGTTGGTTGGTTTTTTGAGACGGAGTTTCTCTGGATAGCTTTGGCCGACCTGGAACTTGATATGTAGACCAGGCTGGCCTTGAACTCTCATAGACTGTGTCTGCCTCTGCCTCCTGAGTGCTGGCACTAAAGGTGTGCACTGCCACAACACCTGGCTGCTTTAAAGATTTGAAGGGGGAGAAAATAACAACAGACATTTCTCCTTCTTTATACACCATGAGTGTGTGCATATGTGTGTGTGTAAAAGTATACACAACACACATGTTATAAATATACTTTTATGTATATGTACATATACATCATATATAGTTACCATTATTAGCCAAAGACAAGCAAAAGGTTATGTTCGAACATTTTTTTTCACGCTCAGTAAAAGGTAGCTGAGTAAACCCCATTCCTGACATCCATGTTCCATTTCAAATTGGAAAGCTATATATGTGTGTGTGTGTGTATAATGTAAAGTTTTATACAATTCTTTAGAATATTCCATAGCATGTTTTGAGATTGATTTACTCTTTCTTTCTGTTCCCGTAGCAACAGGCTATTGTTTTTCTCTTGTCACAGCTTTTCTTTATTGCCCAACAGAGCTCTCCTGAGTTCCTTGAAGTGTCTTAGAGAAAAACAGGCTGTCCTGTGAGGCCTGCTGCCTGGCTCTCCCCTAGAGAGCACCCTGCCCCCGGCAAGATTCAGAGCAAACAGAATGGAATGAGACCACCTAGAGGGGTGAAGCAGAACTAAGTATCGGCTTCTTGTAGTTGTCTGAATATCAAGATAAGAAATGCCGCCGCCTTGTAAGCAGCTCAGATGCCAGCAATTAAATCTGAGCTGTGAATTTTCTTAAATTCCAAAGTACTAGAAACTATGTGTTAATCCAAACTAGAGGGAACCACTTAAATAGAAACTGGATAGTTCTCAACTCTGGCTCTACTTTTGAATATTGGATGGGAAATTATTGATGATACATTTAAACTACATAATCCTAGCAATGTAGGTTCTTACTCAATTTATTTCATAGAAGTTTTCAGTAAGAACCAAGCTGGGTTGGTACCCAAGCATGTATGAAAGAGTGCTCACGAAAAGTAGATATTCTCAATGAGACAAGTGATGGCCAATTGCTGTTTCTTACAGATCTGCTCCTGTGATAAATTAAAAACAAATAGTGAACTGAATTTAATTCATTGTCTCCCTGCCATGACATTAATCATGTATATGTAAGGCATAATCCTGATGTAGAATGATGATTGTATTTATTCTCAAACCACATAATGGATTCACGAGCTTGGTCAGCTACTTAAATGTTGATTTGAAACAAGAAGTATGCAGAACCATCATTTTTTTTTCTTTTTTGAAACTTAAAAGGTATGAATAACCAGGATGTTAGTAGGTTTAAGAGTTTGAATTGTGTCTTAAATGATTACCTAAGTATCTGTTGGTTGAGTCCTATGAATGGTAGAAGGATCTGCACTTCCAGAAAAACCCAAGACATCTTTGTATGATGAGTACCCTTCATCAACTGGAAAGATTTTTGCTCAGTAAAATGACTTGTCTAGGGAGAAAACCATGCTGGGTTCTGAGAGTGGGAGGAAATCTATTATCTGTCAGACCATACTAAGAAAGGAAGTTTATCCAGTATTCCGTCCTTAGAAGCACTGCCTTTATATGGTTTAGTCTCCACAGCCTGTGGCAAGGGAGGATTAGACACAATACTTGCTTCATTCAAAAAAACAGTTATAGATTATCAGAAACTTCAGAACTGAATCAGGGTATAGTTGGGTTCAGAAGAAGGCTGTCCAGCCTCAGGTCCTTTCCCCTTGTTATTAGTGAGCTACAGAGCATGTTAAAAAACAAAACAAAACTAAAACAAAACCCAACCTGCCTTCAGTCAGAGAATAAAGCTATCTATAAACTTCCTTAAGGGTAGACTATCCAATAGGTGTTTATTTGAAACTATGCAGGCAGAGAAGCCAGTGGGGTTGAAAAATCTGTGTCTTCATATCTGATCCCTCCAGCTTTTTCTTGTGTCTTGCTTTCCTTGGTTTGTTTTGCCTATGCTCAGAATCCTACACTGTCCAGCATTGGCTTATAACAGTCCATGGGTTTCTTACTTAAAATCTTTCAGGATATAACACAAGATGACGCAACATTTATCAGTTGCTAGATGAAGAAATTGAATCCTGACCCATAAATGAGAGATGATATACCAGACATATAGACAAGAGCCATGGACCAGCCAGTAGGGAAGAGAGGCCCATTAGACACTGTGAAATCTCCTTATGGGCCACAGGCTACATGCAGCATCCTCAGACTTGCATAAGCTCCCAGCATACTTTGGTTCTCACTGTCTTTGCAGCCTCTGTTTGGAATCAGAGGACCAGAGCCAAGGCAGGAGCTGCCTAACTCCTAGCTCACTTTGCTGCTTGGTAGGGGCTGATTAAAAGTCCTACCACCTGGAGCTGAGTCACTTTTATTTATTGTTCTTGGCAAGGGAAATTATGTTCCCATTTTTGGTTCTTTGTATAGTGTGAGGAAAATGGGTTAAGAAGGTGAGTGGAAATTGGAAAGAATACCCCACCTCTTAGTCAAAGAAGATTTTTTCTGTTGGGGCAAAGCCTGGGAATCTAAAGGCTCCATGAAATTCAGTGAGATCTTTCTTCCTTTCTCACCTGAGCCTCTTGAGAGAGAGAGAGAGACAGACAGAGACAGAGAGACAGTAACTTTCCTGTCCAAGCAACACCCATGAGGCATTGAACTGTTGCTCTGAGCTCCCAGGACACTTTGCCCTCTGGTCCTTTCCACTCAACAAGTTTTCTGTTATTAAAACAAGCATTACTGGAAAAGTATGCATCTTAGTCTTCATGGTAAAATAATCCCCCATGCACTAGTTTCTTCAGGAGACAGGGTCTGAGACTTCAGAAAGTTGTCTTCGATCTTTTCATGATACCAGAACACTTCATTAACTTTCTTTCAGATGGACTTGAAATGCCAGTGTAGCTCCTTTGCTGCTATTAGTCAGGTTTCCTAACTTCTCTTTAAATTTCTTGGCTTAGCCTTTAAAGTGCAGAGTTTGATGTGGTCTGTGATTAACCTTTTTAGGACATGGGTTGCATGGGTCCTTGCTGTAGTCCTCTCAGCTCGGCTCACGAGCCAGCGGAAGCTCTACTTTCCTCAAGGAAAAAGTCAACTCTTGACACAGCCAGGTCAGAACCAGTAGGAAAGGAAGCATGCAATTGGTCCTGCCAAATCCAATGCGAATCAGTGTAAGGAGACAGCCCTTTGGTTGCTGTATTTTCTCTAGAGTGGACTTATGTTGTCAATGGCAGAAGTCCATGAACCACAAAGATAAAATAATGCTAAGCAGAGTGCGAAGTAAAGAAAACAAAGATGGCCCCACAATTAGTAGCATTATATGAACTAGGGCTAAGTGACAGCAGATGTGTCCGTGGGGAGGGAAGCATTCCTTGCAATCCATCAGAAACCAAACTATTCTGACACCACAAGCCACTGTGGTTACCGTGGGCTGGGAGGGTGATGGCTGAGCCCATTGGGTTAGCAAGGTGGGGCTGTAGTTGAAGGTGTTCCTATCCATTCCTGTCATCCTTATCCCGCTGCACACTTGTGCTGAGCTAACAGCGAGATGTGCGCTTTGACACCGGGTTCCGGGTTCTGTAAAGACACGCACTGGCCATGAGTCATTAGTAAGCATGCGGAGCTAATTGGCAGAGTACTCATAAAAGATTTTGAAGGGGGGTTAATTACAATTCATTACACCGTAAACTGTCCCCAGGCTATTGTTAAAAATGCAGGAGTTTCAGGGCCCATTATTTTATGATTCATTTTGCCATGTTGTGAAAAACAGACTCTAAATCAAACTACATTTATTATAGGTCAGACCACAAAATCTTTATTGGTTTTTCCAACATTCCACCCTTGTTATATGAATTCATATGGACTGCACATTTCTGTCAATTGGCAAAAAAGCATGAAATAAAATTTATGATATTTTCTTACCTTATCCTCAGTGCAGCCTTAAAAATCACAAGATCTAATTGCTTCCCCTACTTCCTCAAGTTCATGAGAAAAAAAAAATTACTATTTTCAAATCAGTCCCAAAGTTCTTATGATTGTTAGCAACTAAAGGGCAATGAAGTCTGTCTTCTGAAGCCTTTGAAGGAATATTCTAAGAAGCACCCAGGTGAAATGTTAACCCCTCCCCCACTCACAGGGAATGCCTTTATATTTATATTTCATTATTTAGTTCAGAGTTCATTGGTTTTCAAAGCATTAGCAATTTTGTCATTCCTAGCTTTGAAAAACATCGTTTTGAAAAGCAAGTGAGCAAAATGAAAATAAACAACTCACCTTTTGTTTCTTAAAAACAACAAGAACAACAACAACAAAGCCCTAACATAATCGTCTGCTTTGTGCTGTCATGGAGGGACTTGGTCAGAATCACGTAAGGTTCCCTAAGTAGTCATTCTGTGCTTTCGAATGTGATAGTTGCTTTCAGTCATGTCCATTGTCACTGTTGCCGAAACTACCTTGACAGAGCCAGCCTGCAGTATTCATTACTAGGGATGAGCAAGGGACAAAACTCTAGGTTCACTTCCTGTCTCCAGAGTTCAGCAGCTCATTTGAACCTTATCTGAACTATCAAAAGCTTTGACTCTGCAGAAACCCATGTTTGGGGAAAATGTGGGAATGTGTGGCTCAAGAAGGCTTCAGAGTAGAGTGGAGGGGGAGGGGTGGTTGGAAATTGTGCAAGAACTAGTTTCCTTGTGAGAGATCCTGTACTTCCTGATTCTGGCTGCGCCAAGAAATACCGCAGAAGTCTTTCTGGAAACTTTCAAGATCTTTGGAAGACCTTTCTGTAAGCGTTTTGCCACTTAGGCATACCTGGACTTTGTCCAGGGCTAGAGATGAATGCCTGAGCTAAAGGAGAGTTCCCCAGAAAGCACCTGGCTACCCAGGGATTGTCACTAGACATTTATCGCAAACAGTGCGAACTTGTGTGCTTTGACCAAGGTCAGTGATCTTAGCTATTTTAGTTTTGAACAGAAAGAGGAAGCTGGAAGACCAAATTAGAATTCAGTAATACAGGGTTAGAAAATGTCACCGTGTTGAAGAGCACTTGCCTCCTTCAGAGAACCTGGGTTCAGATCCCAGAACCCCACATCGGGTCATCACAACATGAGCATCACAGCACTAGGAAAATTGAAAACCACTGGTCTACAGGCAATGTCACTTGGACTCCAATCATGACCTCTTTACCAAGGGTGTCAAAATATGAGCAGGTGCTCAAGGACCAGTTCCACCTTTCTTGCTTCTGCTACAGCCAGCTGTGGACTCCAGGGGAGGGGCTTGGGAAACAACAGCTATCAGTTGCTCAAGATTCCACATACTTGAAACTTCTGAATGTCACCCCCTAAACACCCTGCAGTCCCATCTGTTAAAGGGGCCAGTTCAGCCATTAGAAATCTTTTTGTTCTTTACTTTAGATTTTTGCCTCAGAAAACACCTTCAGCAATAGCTTCTTCACCAGGGCAAAGGGTCACAACTGCTGACTGTGGCTGAGGAAGCAGTGGGGAATTCCGTACACACGCCATACTCTATGGAAGCAGCTCTCAGCCTGTGAGTTGCTACCCCCACAGGGGGCACGTATCAGATATTTACATTATGATTCATAACAGTAGCAACAGTTAGGAATCAACAAATCACAGTTATGATTGGAGTCCAAGTGACATTGCCTGTAGACCAGTGGTTTTCAATTTTCCTAGTGCTGTGATGCTCATGTTGTGATGACCCCAATCATAAAATTATTTCTTTGCTTTTTCATAACTGTTATTTTGCTTAAATATTTGACATGCGGGATGTCTGATATGTGACCACTGTGAACCAACCAATCAGAAGGTATCCTGAGAGGGAAGCCTGCAGACCAATGTACTGATGCGTCAGAAAGAGGTGATGGTGATACAAGCCTGATGGATGGTATGTCCCATGCTAAGTGAGGAGACAGGGTTCTCAAGCTCCCAGGCTGTGGAACTGTTTCTTTTTGCCAACAACAAAGATGGCAATGCCCTCCTCTCTGCCTACTTTTTGTCCAAAGCCTCCCCACTCCACGTATTTTAGCAGTATCATTTCCTCCTCCATAAGCTCTTCTTCTGACCATGAAGACCTTGGCTAGCACCCAAGCTTGCTCCCTGCTGAGAATGCCTCAGTTAAATGGGCCAGAGAAATCTGTGGGCTGGGAAGCCAAGAGCAGAGAGCAGCTGGCTCTCTCACGTAAGAGAGCCAAGCAGAACAGAGCTTATGCTTGCCCTGGCTAGCTGGGCTGGAGCCCGGCACCTGTCAAATCCAGCCTCTCCAGCTTGCTTGAGCTTCACTCTGACACACGCTGCTCTGACAATGCCAGTGGATAGGAGCCTTCCTCCCTCTGTGAAGCTGGCTGCTTCCTCCCGCTACTGTCTTCAGCAAATATTTTGATCACCAAGCAAACTCCTCTCCCTCCCATCTTCCCTCTCCTTCCCACCCTGCTCCTCCTCCTCTCAGAGAGAAGAAAATATGGCAGAAAAGAGAAAAGGAGAATGTCTCTATTTTCTCCTACAATGAGGCTTAAGAGGAGGCAGGGCCAATCTTGAATGTGTGGAAAAAGAAAGTGATTTGAATGTGCGCATTTCCCTGTTGTTTGGGTCCTGAAGAACTTGATGTCTTCATCAGAAGCTAATTGCTTAGCAAGCACTCTACAAAGTCAGCTGTTGATGTTCTGGGTCCAGATTGCCATAGGCAATTGGACAGTACTTACCCCAAAGCACAATGACATCATGTCATCTGGAGGAAAACAGATAGACAAAGGAGATCATTGTGGAATTGGAAATAAAAGAGATTAAAAAGGGAAATAACCATGTTCTCTTCCATAAGTGTTATCTGGAGGAAAAAAGTTAAAAAAAATAAAAGGGGAATTATTAAAGAAGAGCATGGGGCCTCGAAGATAGTGGGGGAGGTGTAAGAGAGTGATGGGGTGAATATTTATATATGCATGTATAAAAATTCCACAATGGAAGCCATTACTTGGTATAATTAATATATACTAATAAAGAAAACAAGTAAAAAGGATATAAAGTTGACAAAGCAATCTAAAATCTATAATCATGATCGGCGTTCTGGACCTGTAGGCTGTGCTTATCTGTTGAGCGTTGGGCTCAGGGCATATGCTCCTGTTTGGGAGCTAAGAGACCTCAGTTCAAGACTACATGAACTCAAACCTTCATTAAGTTTTCCTTTGTTGGGTTCCTTTTTTTCTTTCTTCCTTTACATTTTTTTTAAACAGGGTTTCTCCATGTAGCTTTGGCTGTAGACCAGGCTAGCCTCAAATTCATAGCAATCCACCTGCCTCTGCCTCCCTGAGTGCTCGGATTAAAGACGTGCTCCACCATGCCTGTCTCCAGGTTTCTTTTATTTTGTAAAAAGACAGCTTAGACACTTCTAACGTGGCATGGTTTCCATGGAGCTGGCCACAATTGGGGGTGGGGGGTGAGTTTCCTTCACCTGAGGCCTGTGAACCAAGCAAACCTGTTTCAAACCAGTTACTCAGTCCTTCACGAAAGAAACACACAAGAACCAAAAAGAACAGTGCTGCCCAGGGACAGGGGCTTGTTTGTAAAGACCTGTGGTGTGATGACAGCAGCCTTTCAGCCAAGCACATTCCTTCCCATACCACAGAGGGCCTGAGTAACATTTGCTGTTGCTCATCGCAAACCTTTCTAATCACCTGCTCTTTTAGAAGTGATTGCTCCTCTCTGAGGACCAGATCACAGTCCAGCCTGTTCTCTGGGAAAATCAAACAAGGACTGCTGAGCCTGGAATCCATGATTAAGGCGCCTGGCTAAGGAAAGGACTGTGGACTTTCCCAACCGGTCAGCTGTGCCCCTGATATCCAAAGCAGGATGCCACATGACTCATGCTGGCTTGGTCACCGCTCTAATGCTGGCTTTATAGACGGATTTAGGGCTAAACAGTGCAGCTAAATCAGAAGTAGCAGCAAGGGGCTGCGAAGGGAACAGAGTGAAGGGAATTTCCATTAGGGCTTTTCGGGAGTGAAAGCTCATTCTACTTTTGTCAATGACTGTGGTTTGCTGGGATCAAGATCAAAGACATCACCGTGGGCAGAAGAGCCATGACAAACATGCTGCTACGTCTGCTGAAGACTAGCATTAGCCCCTCTCTTAGGCTGCTGTCTAGACTGAAAGTGGGTGCTCATGCTAGATCTAGCTGTGCGGGAGAGTCAGGGTGCTCCTTCTTGATGCGGAAGGAAGTGACAAAACCCTTTCTGAAGCCTATGGATAGTTGGCAATGAGGCACAACCAAGCTATTGCTCTGATCATTTTATGGGAAATGAGGAGTGTGGAATAACCAGAGAGGCAGGCATTTGAGAGCGAAGATCTGTTTGGGAGAAAATCTACTCATTTGGCTAAGCACCTCCCAGTCTCTGCTCTGGGAGCTTTTGAAGGCCATCTGTAAGTGCATTAAAACACTGTACACGTGCTGGTCTGACACACTTAGAAGCATTGCATTGTCGTTCTCTGAGACTGCTTGTAGGGTTCTTCTTTTGGCAAGGAGGGGGCTGTTCCATGTAATGTCTTAAAGCTTCAGCTGATTTTCAACCACAGCTGCAAGGTGAGATAGTCTTCTAACCTTCAGACTGCCTTGGACGATGCCTGCAAGCCCTGCTCAATCTCTGAGAAGATACTAAATACAAAAGCAGCAAAGGAGACAGGTAGAAGCTCATGACACCCTGTGTTAGTCACCTTGCAGTTGCTGTGATAGAACACCATGAGCAAGACAACTTACAAAATGAAAGCGTTTAATTTGGGGGCTTTATAGTTTTAAAGTTGACGATAGTGGAACAAGGTATGGCAGCAGGAACAGCAGAGTGCTCACATTTTATTCTGAAAGTTAGAAGCCAAGAGAAAGGCATGCTGGGAATGCCGTAAGGCTTTTGAAACTTCCAAGTCCAACCCCCGGTGACATACCTCCTCCAACAAGGCCAAACATCTTAATCTTTCCCAAACAATTCCATCAACTGGAAACCAAGTATTCAAAAATGGGGGCATTCTCATTTAAACCACCAGACACTGGTCAGAACTTTTGGTGCATGTGGTCAACTCACATGTTCTTCTTGGGAGGAAACTAAGAGAAGTAGGCATTAGAGAGATTTCAGTCTTGCTTGTTGGAAATAATTTGCATCATTTAAAGAAACTCTCACTTTCTTTTTTTGAAACTTACTTTAAATGGAGACTATTGTGTGAGTCAGGGAAGAGAATATTAAACCTCCCCTCCAGTGTCCATCATGATTTGATCAGCAAACAGTAATCTAAAGGCTTGAACGATGGCCAGAGTTATGCTATAGGCATGATCATGACATAGTGTTAAATAAATATCACATGCAAGACTGGACACAGAGTGTATAGCTTTGAAAAAATGATGTCAAAGGGGAAGAACATAATGAAAAGGATGTAAAGTGTAATTAAGGACACAGGAGGAAAGGTGTTTAAGTTTCGTAGTTTCTTAGTTTATATACTTTGATTAGTTGTACCAGTTTCTTATAGATCTAAATAGAAATGAATTTAAATGATGCTGTGAATTGGAAAAAAAAGTTTCTTATCATCCCCTCTCCATATTTACTACTTTTTAATGCCTTCATAAACTCTGACTTTCAGTGCCCTTAACCATATGAAGAATATAAAGACCTTCTAAGTGTTAAGACCACACTTGACACTAGGTGGCCATCTTGGAATTTTTCACACATGTCAATACATTTCAGTCCTCATTATGATTCAAAAAGTGGGTCACCCATCATAGTCCACATTTGTACATCAGGAAGCTATGATGCAAGGTAGTTTAGGTCACATGGCTGTGAGTAGAAAATCTAGGAGCACATCAAAGCAGACACCCTGAAGCCCATCACATGGCCACAGAGCCAGACAACACACAAATGGAGTCTTTCTTCTTAGGAACTGCTACTGCCGATCTGGCATGCCACAAACACATTACCAAAGTTCCTATTTTATTGACTAAGTTACGAAACTGAAGACTGAACAGTTGGCTGCTGAAAGTGTAGAAGAATTTATTATTTTGTTGCTAACTTCGGTGAAATTTGACATAGAGGGATTGGTGATCACTGAGGAACTTTGGAAAAGTACATGACTAAACTTAGAAATTCATGCTTTGGTATGAAGCAAAGTCATCCTGACCATGTGTTGATAGTATCAAATATTGCAGAGTATTTGCGTAAATATCCAGGGTTCAAACCCATCAGGCTTGCAAGGATTTTCCATCTGTCTTCCCAGGACTAAAATGAACATATACTGGAAACTGTCACTGCTTTTCTAAAAATGAAGCCGTGTGGCTCTGGTTCTTCTTACACAGTGTTGTGTCAAGTAGTAGATGGTCACAGACTCCAGAAGGTTCTATAGCATTGGCTTTCTAGGCATACTTCCATAGACAATACATGATAAGAAGCTGCACTTTGCCAATATAACTCACAGCAAAGATTCAATGTCGAGGGCACTCTTCAGATTTGAAAGAGTAGGACAATATTTTGGACTGAAATCTGGAGTTTTCTCACAGGTCTGGTTCCTGTGGAGGCTGAATAGACTATGCACTGTTCTGAACTGGTCATCTCCTTGCTGAAGACTAGTATGGGGACAACGTCTAACTGACCGTCTGCATTGGACCAAGCCAGGTGTGGACCTCCTAACCTTTAGAAATGGTATAGATTCTGTTATTTAACAATACTCAGCTTCTACCCATAGAAATCCTAAGATCTGATTAAATAATTCTTGTTCAAGATGGACAGTTGCGACTATTAACTATTAAAGGCAACCACTGTGTTGACATCTCTGTTTAAAAGAGAGGCAGAAACCCCACTCAAATTGCTGAGAGTGGGAGGCTGTTCACCAGTGTCTCTCAGCTCAAGTTCATGGTGTCAGAACTCCTGCTTTTGAGTGCATGTTTATACTTTCTTTGACAGGTTTAAACTAAAGAATAAGAATCCAGATGTTCAATTATGTGGAAAGCGTATTTTGGAGTATCCTGTCAGAGCCAGGCAGAAAGGAATTCTCATGGAGAGACACCAGTGGGAACTTCTCCTGGACTAACTTACCTGGGTGTAACACTTGAAGGTCCTTAAAGATTCTCAAGATGATTCTCTTCCTCTTTCCAGATTCCTTCCCTTTTGGCTGTGACGTCCATGGAGTATATGCTCTGGTGTGCTTTCTAGATTAAAGCAAAGGCTACCACCTTCCAGACTTGCCTTCATTTGTTACCCACAATTTAACCCCTTTTCTACCATGACTCAGAGCTTACCTCCTCAGAACACAGAACCTGATGGCAATCTGGGGCTGGAGAAGGAAGACACAAGAGGAAACATGGATTTGTCAATAGTTCTGACATTTGGTAGAGTTTCATCCATCCTCAGAACACTCTCCTAAAGAGATGATCCTGAAAAAAAAGGTTGGGAATGGTGGTCTAGAAGTGTCTTTGTCCTAGGAAACTAAGAAAAGAAAACTAAAACAAACAAACGAACAATAAATTCATGAAAGTAATCAGCAACTTGAGGAACAGGATTAGAGGAAACTAAGCCCCAAAAGGAAGATGGGGGACTTGTTTTGTCCCTTAACCCATGTTTTTTAAATCTCTCTTCTTATCATGGGCGTTCATAAACAATCATGGCACATACAACTATTACTTAACAATAAATAACTTGTTATTGAATAGTTTGAGGTGTAGGTAAAATAAAACCCTTAAAAAGCAAATGAGTAAATTTTTGAATGGCCAGATGTAGGTACTTGCTCCCAAGCACAGATCTTCCACCAAGATTTGTGACTCAGCAGGGTTATTTTTTCCAGCTGCCATCCCCACTGACCTTGGATGAATAGCAGGTCTGTGCATTCCAAATATTAGGTTCACCATCAACTAGAAGCTATTTGCTGAGGACTGATGACTCTGCTTACCCTGCAGGAGATTTTGGTTTTTTTTTTATTCAATCTCAGTGGAACCCAGTGGAACAATCTATAAAACCAAAGGGCTTTCCAGGCAATAATAACATCAGCCACATTGGGGGGCCACAGCGCAGTGACGCAGCTGCCACCCAAGTTCTAGCTCTCTTCATTCCTGGGCTGATTGGCCAAACCCTGAAATCATTTTGAAGATTAATATAAATTAATCATGTCTATTTCTTTCTTGATCTGGCTAGCTGATGGATTATTCTGTTTTCTTTGTGGCTTGTAAGTAAAACACGGCAGTGTTCTGCTAGAACTTATATCTTAGAGGCTTTCAATGAAGATAATCAGAAGGTTCCACCCCATTCCATCTCTACTGTTTGGAAATTGCCCGGCTACAAACAAGCTCATTCCCTCCAGGCTTTGCTTGATTGTTGAGTTTTAGTCAGAAAAGAGGATGCTTCTGAAACCTCTGAGTTTTAAACATTTGTGAACCCATCTCCCTTACATATATATGCATTCCAAATAAGTCGTGAGCAGCCACAGCTTGTGGGATCACTGAAGACACAGAGAAGAATATCACCATCCCTTTCCTTGGAGAATTCATAGGCTGGTGGGAGTTAAATTAGAAAAAGGCTATTCTTCAGTCAGATAGCACACGAGTGTGCATAGCTTAAGAAAAGTGGGTGTACATGGGTCAGGCAGAGATGTCTTCATAAAAGAGTGAAACCCAAAAAGATTTAGACGATGGGCGAAGATTCAGTCACCATGTGCACAGCCAGAGCATTAATACTCAGATTGTTTAAAGCAAAGCTGTGGTTTTTGGAGGAGCTGGAGATACAGAAAGGGACCATATTATGGAGGACCTTGAATGTTATCTCATAATTTTGTATTTTAGTTGAATCAATGAGAATTCTATAAGGGACCTGAATATGAGATAAATGCAAGAAGATAAAAGTATATATTGAAGAATAATTCCTTTATTGTTGGGGGTAAGGTCATCTGACTGAAATTTGCCAGAGTGGAGGAAGCAATAAGGAACTGAGTGAGGTTATAGCACAAAGACCCAAAAAGAGGAGACAAGGTTAAAATGAAGGCAGAAGTATAGATGTCCTCGTGAGACACTAGTGTTTATCTGTGTATGTGTGTGTAGATGTAATAAATGGTAAGGGGTAATAGAAAGTTCTCGCATTTCAAACCCACTATCTAGAGAATTAATGCTGCTATTCACTAAAGTAATTGCTTGATTCTTATCCAGTTTCCTGTGATAGCCAAAGAGTACTGTAATGAGAAGATCCAGGCCCAAATACACGAGCAAATGGTGGTTTTCTTTTATTTCCACCTTCCTTTTATTTTTTCCTTCAAATTCTTATCAAGGCTGAAAAATCTTCTAAGCATACATGAAAGGAACAGGAGGACCAAAACTACTTTGAACTCACTGCACATGACTCCTTTTATATAAGATGTTCTTGACAAACATTAATTAAGTCTCCCTGCTCTTCTTTGAAGTAATTCAGGAAATAATGTACAGGTGGGTAAACTGAGGCCCCAGGAACTAGAAGAAGAGCCTGAGGACATAAGAAGACAGGTGCAACATTTGAACAGACCCTCATATGAGGCCCCTGTTTCTCTGATGAGCCCAGATGCAGGCGCTTGGTTCCATATAAAGTCCTCAGCAGGCTCTGCAAACCAGGTAAGATGAGGCACATCTGACTTGGGACCTGGCAGCCTTAGGCTTCATAGAATATTCCAAACCCATAATGCAGACCCATCTCTCATTTCCCCAATGTGTTCTATTCCCTCTAATGTCTATTTTGTCCTATAATCAACGGTCACAAGGAAAGGCAGAAAGTCAGAGTCCTTAAATTAATGGCTAAGGAATTAACACTAGTTTCTTTGATTGTTTCCTTTTTTCCCTCTGTGCATCAGTTTCTTTGGTTTAACACAAAGGGGTTTTATTATATTATATTTATTATATTATATTCATTATAGGTGAGCACATGGAGGAACTTATGTGATGTAGCCTCATCAGCAAGTTTGCTCAATGACACGGGGACCTCAAGAGCTAAAATGGTCCTTCCTAATCAGTCTGACACTTCTGGGATGATTTGTCATTGAAGATGACTATCTTGGGAAGGGTCATGTCGAACCAGCCCCTAAAGATGGTGATGGCTGAGTCTATGTACTATACCAATCTACTTTTGCTTACTAAATGTCATACATTTAGAAAGATGGGTCTTGATCCATTGTATCTGTTGCCTAACCACACTGTCATCCTGCTAGTTTTACAATAAATATATATTTCGCAGCTATGATGATGAAAATATTAGGCACTGTAATAACACAGGATAGACAAAATCCCAGGACAGAAGAAGACATAAACTAAACAAATTTAGGAACAAAATCAGTTTAGAAATCTGATTTTCAACCTGTGGGCCAAGACCCCCATAGGATTGAATATCAAATATCCTGCATATCAGATAATTACGTTACTATTCATAGTAGCAGGAAAGTTACAGTTTAAAGTAGCAATGAGATAATGTTGTGGTTGGAGGTCACCACAGCGTAATGAACAACCATATTAGAACATCACAGCATTAGGAAGGTTGAGAAGCACTGCCCTAGATATTCAGGCATGAAAGGTCGGAAGAGGAAGTATAGCCCAGATGAGCAAATGTACCTATGCTGTTGAAGCCAATGACAGATGCAAAGCACCTTCTCTGACCCAGAGGGAGAACCATATTAATTATTATAAACTACGCAGATCGCTAGCAATTCTGCAGGACAGAGAAGCTTAGGAGACGCTCTCAGAACTTATAGCAAATCATTAAGCGCGTCAATCAGAGGGTAATCAACTTTCTTTCCAGTCAAGGGAGGGAGATAATAAAAAAACAATTACTAGTAAAATAACATACTTTCAGGAAGTATTATATGGAACAAGTGAGATCAGGAACATAAATGTTCTTCACAACACACCAATGGTACCACGTGCATACTCCAGGCCGCCACCAAGTCTCCTCTTTTTGTTCTGAATCCATTGTCCTTTTTAAAAAATATATAATTTCTTTTTCTTAGAAACATTTCTTAAAGAAATCATGGACTATCATCATACCTAGTTGCCTTGCTGAATGTAGTAGACCCTTGAAAAATCTTACTTCTGGCTAAATTGCTAAGGGATCTATTCAGGCCAGCAGCATCTAGATATTTCGTTCATTAGTTTGGCCAAGCACTGATTTTCTGTTTTATTTACTGCATTTCCTTTCCCCTTATGATTGAGCTCTTCCAAACATGGGGGCGGCTGCATGAAAGGAGCTGTATCATAAATGCTTTTGAGGGCTACATGATTTATAGATACAGCCTTCATGACTCATGTCTTGAGTGGCCATGTTAGTCGATTATTTTTATTAAATTTTTGATTTATGTGAAATAGATAAATACATGGATCACTCAGAACAAGGGTGTCTGTGTCTGGGGTTAGAGAGGCGAAGGACCGACAGGGATTTGGATGTATGAATAACTCCCTATTGGTCCTAATGGGATTTACACAGGAAGACTCCTGTATTCCACGATACAATCTGCCTTCACTCTCACATGTGGTTAGCTGCATGGTATTGGTATCATAACTAATTTCCGAGCATGTTAAATCAATACCTGTTTTAGATGTCTCCCTTAAGGCATGAAACATAAAAGAATGAATCTGTTTTCTTCTACCCCTTTTCCATGTTGCATTTACAAATTCCCTTGGCATCCTTGTGTATCTTATCTCTCTTTGAGTTGTGACTCCTTTCAAAGCTGTATGCATGCTTGTGTTTCTCAGTGTTTTGAACAGTATCGGACATTCAATGAGAAGTTTTCTTCTTCCCAGCAGGGATGAAGAATGCCTAACAATGGCACCGTTTCATAAGAGACAGGACTGAAGCAAGGTTTCCTGACATCACACTAAAGCATTTTCAAATTCCCTCCCAACTCCAGAAAGGAAATTTCAGGCAGCTCAATGATGGAGTTGTGTGAGAAAGTGTTCATGTTTCAAATAACCAAACCAATGAGTCTTATTTCTCTGCTTATTACAATCAAGGGAACAAGCATGCTAATAAAATTGTGTTCAGCAGTTCCTCTATAAACTCCCTCCCTTATTTTAGCTCCACCTGGTATAGTAGAAAATGTAATATACTTTGGAGGCATTTTTAATAAAACCTTTTCAGATGGATCTATGTGGTAACACAATTCATTTACAGCTTCCTATTAGTTTACATTTATAGAGGTCTTAGTTTCTCTTATCTCACAGGGTAAAAAATTCAGTACTTTCATAGCCCTATACATTTCTTTTGACTTAATCCACTTTTTTTTCTTAGTGTTTCTAACAGGAAAGAAGGCCGAGTGGCAGAGTTCATAGCCACTGTGATGTGTGAGCTCATACTTTACATAGGTCTTACCTTGCCCTGATTTTTTTTTATTAAAAGGCTCTATGTTAATTTTTTATTTGCAAAAACTAAAAGTACAAGGGACATGATTTGTTTTTACTTAATTACCTGCAAAGTTGTTCTTTGTTATCCTTGGAGTGAAATAGTTATTTACTCAAAGTGATTTCTTCTATGTGTAAGATGATTTAGGAAGAACTTGCAGGAAGTAACGTGTGAATGTGGAAAAAGGGACAGTCCAAATGAAGACAGCCACTTTCATTAGCTGACTCAAGCCCAATGCTAACAGTTTAATTGCATCCTTCTGTTCCTAAAAAGAACAGCATAACCTGGGAGGAGGAAATGAATTCCCTGGGCAGCACCACTGCTTCTGAGATTTATCCTGCAGTTTTGCTCTCAGTTCATCATAGTGGGACTGGATTTTCATGAAGGTCTCACAGGATCTATTTGCCTCAGGGACATGCTTCAGTCCTAGTCTTAAGCTCTCGCGTGATAGCACAGTCAAAACAGAGGAGCAACAACTCCAAACCATTGTATGCAATTGGAGATATCAGATAACCCTACAAAGTTGCCTTGTTTCTGGTGTTCAGCATAAAATAAAAGAGGCTTTGTATTGTTTAAGAATTATTAAGGGGGCTGGAGAAATGACTCAGAGGTTAGGCTGTTCTTCCTAGCTAGTTCAATCCCTAGCAACCACATGGTGACTCACAACCATCTATAATGTGATCCGATGCCCTCTTCTGGCATACAGATGTACATACAGATAGAACGCTCACACACATTAAATAAATAAATCTTAAAAAAAAGAATTATTAAAATTTGAGGATATAATGGTACCGCATTAAGTCATACACAGGGTCCTTAAATGTAGGATCCTGTGTTACTCGACAGGTCTTACATCCATGAAGTTGTACTGTACTCATATGCCTCTGGAGATGAGGGAACTGGCGTGACTGAAAAAAGAAATTCTGTCTAACCGTCCATTAAGAGCAGTTAGGAGCAGGTTGTTATTGTCATGCATGGATGGCTACTGTTCTCCCCAAGCAGAAGGTTGAGGTTGAGTCCTATAATCTTGGATGTGCTACCAACTGTTGGCTATAAATTTATTTATCTAGAGTCCTTATTTCAAAAGAACAGCTTGAAGTACATCCCCAAGACACCTGAGGATTGCATTTGATAGTCCTAATACTCTAACAAAGCAACGCAAAGCAACTTTTCATAAGAAAGCATAGTTTTGAAGAGGGCTCTTGAAAAATTTTGGGAACAAAGAGGTTCCTAGAGTAATCAATAATTAACATTTTTTTTTCTCTGATTGTGGTGTCCTGCTTGGTTTTTGTTTGTTTTTATTTTTTATTTTTTCCACTTATCATAAGCTGGAGATCTTTGGGAAGAGGAACCTCAGTTGAGAAAATGACTCCTTCTTTCACACTGCTTGCAGGCAATCATGTAGAGCATTTTCTTAATTAATGACTGATGTGGGAGGGCAAAGGTAGTCCTCAGTTGTGTAAGAAAGCAGGCTGAGCAAGCCATGCAGATCCAGCCTGTAAGCAGCACTCCTCTGTGGTCTGTGCTTTAATTCTGGACTCCAGTTTCCTGTCCTCAATGACAGATTGCAACCAGTAAGCCAAATAAATCCTTTCCCATCTACGTTTCTTTTGGTTATGGTCCAGTCTAGACGAGCTAACCTTTGCACAGCCATCTGTGTGAGGCAATGGGCAAGGACTGAAGAATACACTTTGTGCCTAGTACAAAGAGTTTAGGCTGCCAGTGTGGGAAACGGTAGAAAAAGAAGGGGGGCCAATAATTCTGTTTTCCTGCAGTGTAGCGGGAGATTGTCCTTCATTCTTGTTGCTGCAATGTAATATCCAAGCTTGAAGAATTTTATGAAGAAGTTTCTTTGGCCAGTTCAAGAGCACATCACCAGCAAGTGGTTGGGAGTATGGGTATGAGGGGAGATGGCATGGAAAGACAGGAAGCCCAGGACACCGGGGCTTGACTAGGTTAGTCTTATTTAAAGCAACTTCCTGGAGACATACAGTTGAGTCCTAGAAGAAGGATGCTAACTCCACTGGAGGGCATGCTTTTTAATCTCTGTACGTTCTAAGGAAGTTTCACTTCTTCAAGGGCTCCTGACCTCTTGTTAACATTGTCACGAGAGACCAGAATACAAATCCTTATGAGACAAAGTTCATCAGCATCACAGCAGGAGTTACTGAACTGACTTCCCCATGGATTTCTTTTGAAGACTGAATGAGTTAATCCATGTGTGTAGTGTTTAGCATTGCATAGGCCCACTCTAGCAGGGTAAGGGTCAGCTATGTTTTGGATGATGACTCTGGTTACTGCATGACCACCAGATAATGAATAATTTTTGGATGAGAAAGGCAGGTATCGACAAGGGAAGTTGGAAAGTGAAGCTTTTACTCAGCCCTTAGAAGATGAATGCACCTTTTATGATTGAAAAAAAAAAGTTCCTGGACAGGAAGAACAAAGCCTACAGGCAGAGTAATCAACTTCACACACAGATTGGGCTGGAATTGTGGGTGAATCCACCATCTTTTATTTCTATCACTGTGCTTTTAATGGCCCTGAGGCAAATTGTCACTCCCAGACTTGCTAGTTATTTGAAAAAAGAGCCTGTGTATGTTCTGAACCAGCTCCGAATTCCTGTTCTGTGCCTGGAACGTCCCCCACCCTGGGCAGGTGCTGCCTCTCATGAGTCTGCTGCTTCCATTCTAAATGGGAAGTGTCCACCAGATTTCAGTCCTATGTAGTGGCCTTTTAGAGCACCAGGATACAGAAGGGCCCTGAATCTGTGAGTTCTACTTTCTAGGAGCAGTGAAGATTTGCCATGTAGGGCCCTGTGCACAATCAATACTCCAAGTCTTCCTACCAACTTCTTGTACTAGGCTCCCTCCCTGAATCACACCACCACCACATGCATCCACACACAGTGGGTCAGGGTACTGCCTTGCCCACACTGACTATCCACCAGGGGCCAGGAGCCTGCTGTTAACACAATCTACATTGTCTAGGCATGTTAGCATCCTCATCAGTAGCCATAGCCCACAAAACACAGCAGGCTCCTGCCCTTTTCTGAGGGACATATGTGGACAGTTAGGGTGTTTTTGAAGACAAACCTTTAGAAATTTGATATACAGCATGAAGTCAAGCTTTGAGCTGGATCTTGAATTCTTCCACCTTTAGTACTCTGGTACATGGGTAAATCTACAGCTAGAGTGAAATCAGTACCTGGTAACAGGCTGGCTACATGCTGAGGCCATTGGGTGAAGTGGTGAGTGTGTGTGTGTGTGTGTGTGTGTGTGTGTGTAAGTATCTGAGGAAGGGGCAATTTTTCTCTTTAATATGCAAAGACTTAAAAGAAACTGACAAGAGGTGGCAAGGCTTTCTGGGCCAGTGCTGCTCATCAGACTGGACAGGCAAAATTGGGGAGCAGCTGGGATGAAGCACCTAAGGTCAGGTAAGGGTATTAGGAGAGAATTGTGTTCACGTCAAAGACTGGAAGAAAGGGAGATGAAGGAAGAAGTGCCCCCATTTGTACTGGCTAATTTTACATCAATTTGATACACTCTAGAATCACCAGAGCGTAGGTAGCCTCGATTAGGAAAATGTCTCCATGGATCAGGCTGTAGGACATTTTCTTAATTAGTGATTGATGGGGGGGGGGCAGGGTAGTGGACCAGATTTCTATAAGAAAGCTGGCTGAGAGAGCCATGGAGAGCAAGCTGGTAAGCTGCACCCCTCCATGACTTCTTCATTAGCTCCTGCCTTCAGGTTTCTTCCTTTGATGATGACCAGTGTGATATGGAAGTATACGCCGAATAAACCCTCTCCTCCCCAAGTTGCTTTGGTCATGGTGTTTCATCACAGCAATAGTAACCCTAACTGAGACACCATTTCACCCCTTCTCTCAAAAGCTGATCCCAGAGGTAAGGACAAAGGACTTAGGTGCTGGCTCATGTGGTGGAGCCTGGCAGGCTATGAACAAGTCTGTAGAACAGAAGGAAGATCCTGGCCCATCCCTTAAAGGAAGTAGCTGGGGAACAGATGTCTGAGATAAGGTCCCAAGCAGCCTTTGAATTCTGGTCAGATGCAAAGCTGATCCCAAATTTTGGAGGGAACATCCTCTCCATTTCAAACAAGATTATAGCTTGAGAGTATAGGCAAGAGAGAGAGACAAACACAGACAGACAGGCAGACAAAGAGACACACACAGAGAAACACACACACACACACACACACACAGAGGAGTCTTGTAACAACTCAGAAGGTTAGCCAGTTAGAAGACTTCCCGAGTCAAGCTTATCAACAATGAAGTGACATGGTAGAGTGAAAAGTAAGAATTATTTCTGTGATTACCTGATAAAAATCTTGGAAGTCAGGAGGGGCATGGGAAGAGATGAGGGAGGGAATGAAGGAAGGGGCTACAGCTGGGATACAAGTGAATAGACTGTAATAAAGAAATGAATAAGCGCAGATCCAATATGCGGAGACCAGCGTGCACTGAAGCTGAGAGGCTGAGAGCAGAAGATCTGAAACTCTGAAACTGGTGAGTGGAGGGGCAGCTGAAGCCAGAACATCGACACTGAGGCTTCCTGAATGAGAGCGGACAGCACATGAGCTGAGACCATTTAGGTTCAGGTCTCTAGGGATGGAGAGTGGCAAATGATCAAACTCCTTGCACTTCCCTTTTCCAGGCCTCCCTCCTCCTTGGCAGAGGTTGCTCACAGTGCCAGAGACTCTGCAGAGAACTCACTGCCTGGGGAAGGAGACAGCAGAGGTGGGGCTCCTA
The DNA here is from genome assembly GCA_028658305.1 of Pachyuromys duprasi. Lineage (NCBI taxonomy): Eukaryota > Metazoa > Chordata > Mammalia > Rodentia > Muridae > Pachyuromys > Pachyuromys duprasi. The sequence continues at coordinate 3,089,120 of CM053748.1, read as the reverse complement.
GCTCCTCAGCTGCGGCTGTCAGCTGTGTCCATCTCTGAGTCCCAGATCTGTGGTACCATCCTTCTGGGTCCTGGGTCCGAGGGCGGCTGAAAGAGGCTGTCCAGATTCCACAGGGCCAGTGACTGTAAGGGCTGCCTAATCCCTCAGTGGCGGACAGCCGGCTACACAGCCACCAAAGTCCAGCAGACCCGCCGAACCACCCAGATACACCAGGCCTGCTGGGACACTTAGGTCCGTGGACCACTGTCGTGGCTCCCCAGGACTTCCCAGCAGGTATCTGGCCTGGCCTCCCAGTTCAGCAGCTGCAGCTGGACTCCCTAGTTCAGCAGATACAGCACCACTGAACTGATAGAGCTTGTCCTCCCACATTTGACCCAGCAGGACCAAACTTCAGACTGGAGAACAGGGGAAACCCCTGTGCTTTCTGATTTGACCTGCTAGAGAGTGAGTGTGCCTTCAAGAGCCTGCAGAGCCCCAGATCCATGGTGCTTCTAAGATAGCAGCCAGACGTTGGATCCCTCCCATCCACACACCTACTGTGGGAAACAGGGATTCTTCAGACACTGAAGCCCCTGCTCTGCAGATTTACCAGTGGAGTTCAGGCAAATAACGCCTGGAGCTCAGTCAGAGCCGAATACCAGTAGCTTGTAGACCATGGAGGTATTCAGGGAATTTGCACAAGCAAATTGGGCCCACAATCACCACCAGCACCTTCGAATACCTTCAGCACCTGCAACCCCTTCAGTGCCTGCAAGGCGACTCTCACACTCAAGGCTTCTACATTCTCTAGCACCCTGTCCTTCAAGGGAAACTTCCAGACACATGCTCGCCCGTATTTGTTCTTCTGCACCCGTGGACTTCCCTCCCACAGTTGCAGCTGAGGCACCAATGCAAACGCTGAAACCGCGGGACCTCTCTCATCTTCCTGAAGAATTCTCCAGATACCAGAGAAAGATGATACCAGTCTGAACTGCAGAATCCAGGAACAAACAGTGAAGGTTACAGAGAAGCAAATGGCCCAAGGTCGGCGTAAGAACACATCTAACAAAAATCAGGACATCATGGCTTCATCAGCAACCCCCAAAATCAATGGATGCGTCAATTCATCAGAAACACAGGAAAATGACTTTAAAGCTATGCTTGTCCAGTTATTAGAGGCACATAAAAAGGAAACAAACAAATCTCTCAGAGAAATAGCTGCACAAATAGAGGCAAATAAAGAGGAAATGAACAAAGTTCTCAAAGAAACAATAAGCAAATATAGCTAAACAAATTGAGGCACAAGTAGGGGCACAATTGGAGGTATACAGAGAGGAAACGAACAAAAAAATAGAGACTATCACAGAGAGACAGAATCCACATTCAAACAGATGAAGGAAATGGTGCAAGGCATGAAAACGGAATTAGAATCAATAAAGAAAACACAAACAGAAAAAAACCCTGGAGCTGGAGAACTTAGAGAAAAGATCAGGAACCACAAAGGTAAGCATCACCAATAGAATATAAGAGATGGAAGAGAGAATCTCTGGTACTGAAGATACAATTGCTGAAATTGATACTTCTTTCAAAGAAAAAAAAGTAAAATCGGAAAAGTCCCAAACACAAAACATCCAAGAAATCAACAACGCCATGAAAAGGCAAAATCTAAGAATAATAGGAATTGATGAAAAAGAAGATTCCAGGCTCCAAGGTCCAGAAAATATTTTCAAGAAAATCATAGAAGAAAATTTTCCCAGCTTAAAGAAAGAGATGTCCATAAACATACAAGAAGCCTACAAAACAAGTAGTCTGGGTTGGTATCTGTAGTCCCTTAAAGTCTGCATGACCTCTGCCCAGACTTTAAGGGACTACAGATACCAACCCAGACTACTTTACCCAGCAAAGCTTTTAATCAACATAGATGGAGAAAACAAAATATTCCATGACAAAACTAAATTTAAGCAATATCTACACAGCAAACCAGCCCCACAGAAGATACTAGGAAGAAAACTCCAATCCAATGAAAACAACCACACCCAAGAAAACATAGGATACAGATAATCCCCCCAAATTAAATGAAAACAAGCAATGAATCACAGTAAGACCACCAACTCCACATTAAAAGGAACTAATGTTCATTCATCACTATTATCTACCAACATCAATGGACTCAACTCTCCAATAAAAAGACACAGACTAACAGAATGGTTGTGGAAACAAGATCCAACATGCTGCTGCATCCAAGAAACACACCTCTGCAACAAAGATAAACACTACTTCAGAGTAAAGGGCTGGAAAAATGTTTTTCAAGCAAATGGACCCAGAAAACAAGCTGGGGTAGCTATCCTAATATCTAATAAAATAGACTTTCAACTAAAATTAATCAAAAAAGATGAAGAGGGGTACTTCATTCTCATCAAAGGAAAATTCCACCAGGAGGACATCACAATTTTGTTTTTTTTTCTTTTTTCTTTTATTTTATATTAACCACAGGTTATGTACTTTGTATCCCAGGCATAGCCCCCTCCAGCATTCCTTCCCTATCTCACCCATCCCTCCCTCATCTCCTCCCTGCTCCTTTCCAAGTCTACTAATAGGGGAGGACCTCCTCCCCTTCCACCTAACTTTAGCTTATCAGGTCTCTTCAGGACTGGCTGCAATGTCCTCTTCTGTGGCCTAGCAAGGCTGCTCCTCCCTCGGGGGGGGGCAGTTAAAGAGCCAGCCACTGAGTTCATGTCAGAAATAGTCCCTGTTTCCCCTTACTACAGTACCCACTTGGATATTGAGCTACCATTTGCTACATTAAAGCAGAGGTTCTAGGTTATATCCATACATGGTCCTTGGTTGGAGAAACAGTCTCTTAAAAGACCCCTGATATATTTGGACCTTGCAGAGAGCTCCTGTCCTCTCCAGGTCATACTAACTCCTCCTTCTTTCATATGATTCCCTGCACTCTACCAAAGGGTTGGTTATGTGTCTTAATATTTGCATTGATACACTGCTAGGTAGTCTTTCTGAGGCCTTCTGTGGTAGGTTCTTGTCCTGCTACTTGTTTTCTCCTACATCCAATGTCCATCCCATTTGTCTTTCTAAGTGAAGATTGATCATCTTACCCCAGGTCCTCTTTCTTGTTTATCTTCTTTAGGTGTATAGATTTTAGTATATTTATCCTATCTTATAGGTCTATATAAGTGAGTATATACTATGTGTGTCTTTCTGCTTTTGGGGATGATCATTTCCAGGTCCCACCATTTGCCTGCAAATTTCATGATTTCCTCATTTTTAATTGCTGAGTAGTATTCCATTGTGTAAAAGTACCACAATTTCTGTATCCATTCCTCAACTGAGGGACAACTGGGTTGTTTTCAGCTTCTGGCTATTACGAATAAAGCTGCTACAAACATACTTGAGCAAATGTCCTTGTTGTGTACTTGAGCATCTTTTGTATATATGCCTAGGAGTGGTGTAGCTGGGTCTTGAGGAATCATTCTTCCTAATTGTCTAAGAAAGCACCAAATTGATTTCCAGATTGGTTGTACAAGTTTACATTCCCACCAGAAATGGAGGAGGGTTCTTCTTTCTCCACATCCTCTCCAGTATGTGTTGTCACTTGAGTTTTTATGCCCCCAAAACAAGACCACCTACATTTGTAAATGAAACAATATTAAAGCTGAAATCACACATTGATCCCAACACCTTAATAGTGGGAGACTTCAACACTCCATTCTCACCAAGAAACAGATCATCCAGACAGAAGCTAACCAGAGAAATAAGGGCATTAACAGAGACCATAAAGTCAAATGGACCTAATAGATGTCTACAGAACTTTCACCTTAGATCAAAAGAGTATACCTTCTTTTCAGCACCTCATGGAACCTTCCCCAAAATAGACCATATAGTTGGTCACAACGCAAGCCTCAGCAGATACAAGAAGATTGAAATAATCCCTTGCATCTTATCTGACCACCATGGACTAAAGTTGGACCTCAACAACAACAGAAACAGCAAAAAGCCTCCATATACATGGAAACTGAACCTCTCACTACTCAATGAGAGGTGGGTCAGGGAAGAAATAAAGAAAGAAATCAAAGACTTCCTAGAAGTCAATGTAAACGAAGCCACAGCATACCCACACCTATGGTACACAAGAGCAGTAGACCACTGCAAATGTTCAAGCTCAGGGCAGAAATCAGTCAATTAGAAACAAATAAAACAATTCAAAGTATCAGTGAAACCAAAACCTGGTTCTTTGAGAAAATCAACAAGATAGACAAACCCTCAGCCAATCTAACTAAAAGGCAGAGAGAAACTTTCCAAAACAGCAAAATCAGAAATGAAAAGGAGGACATAACAACAGACACTGAGGAAATCCAAACAATCATTAGGTCATACTACAAAAGCCTATATACCACAAAATTTGAAAATCTAAATGATATGGACAAATTTCTTGGTAGATTCCACTTACCAAAATTAAATCAAGACCAGGTAAATCAATTAAATAGTCCTATATCCCCCAAGGAAATTGAAGCAGTCATCAAAATCTCCCTTCCAAAAAAAAGGCCAAGGCCAGATGGTTTCAGCGCAGAATTCTACCAGACCTTCAGAGAAGAGTTAGTTTCAATTATCTTCAAACTATTCCACAAAATAGAACAGAAGGAACATTACCTAAACCACAAAAAGACCCAACAATAAAAGAGAACTTCAGACCTATCTCTCTTATGAACATTGATGCAAAAATACTCAATAAAATACTTGCAAACTGAACACAAGAACACATAAAAGATATCATCCACCATGACCAAGTAGGCTTTATCCCAGGCATGCAAAGGTGGTTCAATATACTGAATACATCAATGTAATCCACCGTATAAACAAACTGAAGGAGAAAAACCACATGATCATTTCCTTAGATGCTGAAAAAGCATTTTACAAAATCCAACACCCTTTCATGTTTAAAGTCTTAGAGAGATAAGAGATACAAGGCACATACCTAAACATAGTAAAGGCAATATACAGCAAGCCTATAGTCAACATCAAACTCAATGGAGAGAAACTTAAACCAATTCCACTGAAATCAAGGACAAGGCAAGCCTACCCACTCTCTCCATCTCTTCAACATTGTACTTGAAGTCCTAGCTAGAGCAATATGACAACTAAAGGAGATCAAAGGGATACAAATCAGAAAGGAAGAAATCAATAGTATCACTATTCATAGATGATATGATAATATACATGAGCGACCTCAAAAATTCAACCAGAGAACTCCTTCAGCTGATAAACACCTTCAGCAAAGTGGCTGGATACAAAAATAACTAAAAAAAAAAATCAGAAGCCCTCCTGTATATGAGAGACAAAAGGGCCAAAAAAGAAATTAGGGGAAAAAAACACCCCTCACAAAAGCCAGAAAGTATCTTGGTGTGACCCTAAAAAAGCATCTGAAAGACCTGTTTGAAAAAACTTCAAGTCTCTGAAGAAAGAAATTCAAGAAGATATCAGAAGATGGAAAGATCTCTGTACTCATGGATTGGTAGGATTAACATAGTGAAAATGGCCATTCTGCCACAAGCAATCTACAGATTCAGTGCAATTCCCATCAAAATACCAACACAATTCTTTACAGAACTTGAAAAAAATTCTCACCTCCATATGGAATAACAAAAAATCCAGAATTTCCAAAACAATCCTGTACAATAACAGATCATCTGGAAATATCTCCATCCCTGATCTCAAGCTGTACTACAGAAAATAGCAATTAAAAGGGTATGGTATTGGCATAGAAACAGAATGGTGGATCAATGGAACCAAATAGGAAACCCAGAAATAAACCCACACACCTTGGATACTTGATTTTTGACAAAGAAGCCAAAACCATTCAATGGAAAAAAGACAGCATCTTCAACAAATGGTGCTGATCCACCTGGATGTCTACATGCAGAAAAATGAAAACAGATCAATATTTATCACCCCGCATAAAACTAAAGTACAAGTGGGTCAAAGACCTCAACATAAAACCAGACACACAAAATTGGTTAGTTGGGAAGAGCCTAGAACTCACTGGCACAGGAGACAACTTCCTGAAGAGAACAGCAACATCACAGGTACTAAGATTAACAATCTTGAAACTAAAAAGCTTTTGTAAAGCAAAGGACAGTGTCGTCAGAACAAAATTAAGCCTACAGACTGGGAAAGAATCTTCACTAACCCTATATCTGACAGAGGGCTAATATCCAAAATACATAAAGAACTAAAGAAGTTAAAAAACAACAAATCAAGTAATCCAATTAAAAATGGGGTACAGAGTTAAACAGAGAATTTTCTGCAGAGGAATATCAAATGGCAGAGAAACACTTAAAGAAATGCTCACTGTCCTTAGCCATCAGGGAGATGCAAATCAAAACGACCCTGAGATTTCATCTTTCACCCCTCAGAATGGCTAAGATTAAAAACCAAGTGACAACACATTCTGGAGATTGTGGAGAAAGTAGAACCCTCCTCCGTTGCTGGTGAGAATGCAAACTTGTACAACCACTTTGGTAATCAATCTGGTGTTTTCTCAATTAGGAATAGTGCTTCTTTAAGTTCTAGCTATACCACTCCTAGGCATATATATATATCCAAGAGATGCTCAAGTATACAACAAGGACATTTGTTCAACCATGTTCATAGCGTCTTTATTCGTAATAGCCAGAACCTGGAAAGAATCCAGATGTCCCTCAGTTGAGGAATGGATAGAGAAATTGTGGTACATTTACATAATGGAATACTACTCAGCAATAAAAAACAAGGAAATCATGAAATTTGCAGGCAAATGGTGGAACTAGAAAAGATCATCCTGAGTAAGGTATTTCAGAAGCAGAAAGACACACACAGTATATACTCACATATAAGTGGGTACTAGACCTGTAAGATAGGATAGACGTACTAAAATCTGTACACCTAAAGAAGCTAAGCAAGAAGGAGGTCCCAGGATAAGATGTTTAATCCTTGCTTCAAAAGACAAATGGGATGGACATTGGAAGTAGGAGAAAACAAGAAACAGGACAGGAGTCTACCATAGAGGGCCTCTGAAAGACTACCTAGCAGTGTATCAAAGTGTATCAGATACTGAGACTCATAACCAAACCTTCGGTATAGTACAGGGATTTATATGAAAGAAGGGGGAGTGAGACCTGGACACAGGAGCTCTACAAGGACCAAATATATCAGGGCACAGGGTTCTTTCCTAAGACTGATTCTCCAACCAAGGACCATGCATGGATATAACCTAGACCCCCTGCTCAGACACAGGCCATGGTAGCTCAGTATCCAAGAGTTTCCCCTAGTAAGGGGAACAGGTACTCTGATATGAACTCAATGGCTGGCTCTTTGACCTTCCTCCACCTCACCCCCTGGAGGGAGGACCAGCCTTACTAGGCCACAGAGGAAGACAATGCAGCCAGTCCTGATGAGACCTGATAAATTAGCTTCTGATGGAAGGGGAGACGGACCTCTCCTATCAATGGACTTAGAGAGGGTCAGGGAAGAGATGAGAGTGTGGATGGGATTGGGTGGGAATGAGGGAGGGGTCTACAGCTGGGATACAAAAGTGAATAAACTGCAATTAATATAAAATTATAAATAAATAAATAAATAAATAAATAAATAAAATTTTGGAAGTCCTAAAGGTGACTGTGAGAATTAAAGTGGAATCTGCAGCATGTGTGGCATTGTGGGAATCAGCCAGTACAGAGTTGATTCCCTAATTTCTAAGGTACACCCAAGCTGGTGATCCCTGGGAACCATGTAGGCCATGTAGACATAAGGACGAGCACGAACACTGAGAAACATGGATCTAAAGTCAAGGCCGGAGTCTCTGTGATTCAGCACTGAAAAGAAAGAGGCTAATCTAACAAGCCAGCCCAACATTCCTGGAGACTCCCAAATCTTAGGGGAACCGTAAAAACACTTTTTTGGAGCCATAGATAGGGAAAGAGAATTGTATATTTGATTTCAGTAAGCTATACCAAAAATTTAGCGCTATTTTTTTTTTTTTCAGTTACAATGATGAACAGTGAAAGGGGCTGGGTATCATGGCAGAGGCCTTTAATCTCACTATTAGGGAGGCCAAGATAGGAGACCTCTATAGTGGAAATTTTGTTTTTTTAAAAAAACTCAGTTATGTTATGTTGGGATTTTTGTTTTAATCCCAAGTGTGGGATATAGAGTTGCTTTTAGTTTATCCACAGGTGATAACAGCCTCTTTCCTGTGTCTCAGAGAGGGGCATGGTCTTTGCTAGCTGGAGATAGTTTAACTCTGAAGACTCTGAGAGGATATAAATACCAGAGCCAAGAGAGAGCCAAGACAGGCTACAAGGCAGAAGGCTGTTGCTGGTTGGCTGGTTGGCTGGACTGCTGGACACCCTGACTACAAAGATTGGAATTGCCCCAAAGAACTAACTCTAAAGAGGTTTACATGCTCCATTCTTACCTCCTTCTCTCCTGCCTGGGGTTGGGGAGTTTGGAAGGTAGGTAGAAGTATAAGAAACCTTATTAATGCAGATTTAAAAAAATTGTGCCTACATATCTCTATGAGTTCAAGGCCAGCCTTCTCTGCATAGCAAGTTTCAGGGCATCTAGGGCTACATAGAGAACCCTGTCTTAACAACAAACAAGCAAACCTTGACAATGAAATACAATAGGAGTAGTGTCAGGATATATTATATTAAAATTTGTATTAGCACTATGAAGTAAGAGAGTTCATAATGACATTTCCATATAGGCATAAAGCATTCCTCTATGACACCCACTCCTCCATTACCTTTCCCCTCCCAGTGTTTCCCTTCCCCACTCTTATTAGCATTTCTCTCTTGACTTTGCTATGCCCCTTATACATCTCAATCATACTTATGGAAGAAAACATGTCATGCTAGTCTTCCTGAATCTAATGTGCTTAATCTAGTGATTTACAGTTCCACCCATTCACTGAGAAATTGTAACTTTGTTCTTTTTAGTATCAGGGTAAAACTCTGTTGTTTTGTAAATCGCAGTTAGTTATATGTTTTTAGGTCACTATTTCTAGTTAATACTATTGTTATGCATATCGCTACTTAAAATGGTTCTTTGTTTATTGTATGAATGGAGTATATCTACACCAACATTTAAAAAAAATTTTGGTGGTTTTCTTTTTCTTTTTTTTTTAATAAATTTACTTATTTTTATATCAATCACAGGTTAGGTACTTTGCATCCCAAGCGTAGCCCCCTCCTTCATTCCCTCCCACCCTTCCCCTCCCTCATCTCCCTCCTCCCTGCCCCCTCCAAGTCCACCAACAGGGGAGGA
>CM053748.1:2986305-3079323 GCA_028658305.1 Pachyuromys duprasi | reverse complement strand
TGTCGTTTCGTTCGGATGACAGTGTCCTTTGCTTTACAGAAGCTTTTCAGCTTCATGAGGTCCCACTTATTGATTGTTGATCTTAGAGCCTGTGCTGTTGGTGTTCTATTCAGGAAGTAGTCTCCTCTGCCAATGAGTTCTAGGGTTCTTTTTCTTTTTGAAGATAAGATATCATTGTGTAGACTAGTCTATGTTTGATATCAGAGATCTGTCTGTTTCTGTCTCCTGAGTGCCTGGCTTAGAGACATGTACCACCAACATATTTCATTATGATTTTCTCCCTTTGTCATTTTATATACTTTATTGTATATATTTACCATTGTTTAGGGTCTGAAGATATAGCTCAGTTGATACAAATGCTTGCCTTATATACATAAGACACAACCTTCAGTCCCAGCACCATGATATAAAAACAAAACATCGCGATTTGGTGAGATTTTGGCTTTGTCAGACTGCTAAAGAAGTTTATGGCACACATACAAAGTTGCCACAGTCATGGAAGGCACAGAAGATACTGTATCTAAATTCAAGGATCACTTTCAAAGCAGTGAAGACTATCAAAAGCCGATTTCACTGAAGGGCACAAACAAAACAGGATTAGCTTGTGTTGGAAGTGGGGTGACACTACAGAAAGTTGATAAACTGATATTAAAAAAGACATATCTGTTAGCTACTTTTCTGTTCCTGTGATAAAACATCATGATAAATGCAACTTGCCGAAGAAAGTATTTAATTGGGCTAATGGTTTCAGAGGCCAGCATGGCTAAACAAAGGCATGGCAGCAGCAACAACTGAGAGCTCACACCTCAAAATCACACAGAAGAGACAGAGACTGGAGCAAACTTTTGTAACTCCAGAGTCGGTCCTAGTGACACACCTCCTTCAACATGGCCACACCTCCTAATCCTTCCCAAATGGTCAGCTGGTGTCCCAGTATTCAAACACTGAGCCATTGGAGACTATTCTCATTCAAATCACCACAGAGATAAAGAATTTAAAGGAAAGGGTTCAGCAGAGAGGACTTAGTTCCCAAGAATGATCTCTGTGTGGAAGAGGAGAGGCAGGTTACAGAAGAGATAGGCAGAAGCCAAGAGAGACTTTCAAGTGTTGCCATAAATCCTCAGAAAAATGGATACGTAAGAGTAAGATGCATTGGAAACAATGTCAGTTTTTCTTTCTGCCTCTTGTGACTGATAGAAAGTTCTGGAGGTGTCTGAGATGGAGGTATCAGAGAATGAGAAAATTGCAGAAGGATTTAAGGAAAGTGATAGAAATATAATGACTGAACTGCTGATAGGATGACTACTAGATAGAAGCTCCTGGTAGAGAAAGAAGCACGTGGACATAACTGGCATGGTAGTCTCACTGAAGGCCTCCATCTCAGAAACAATACCCCTTTCCTCATGGTCAAAAAGGACATAGTCTGTTAGGTGACTTAAAAGCACATTCCCCACACTTGGTGCAATGGCCAGTCACGTGTAATAGATTCACAATGATCATTGGTATCTGATCTCAGACATGTGCTCCTTGAGACACCAATGTTAATAGCTGAAGCTATAGTTGGGACATTGTGTTGTCTTTATATCTTCTTGTGGAAGCATGGTAGTTATAATGAATTGCCCAGGAAAAGTACCTAAAATTTAACTACACACCTCATTTAAACAGATCTCCTTGGGTTTTGTGGAAATGTGAATTCCTTTCATTACTGTGGTTATGATTAGAATCTGAAATGTATACAGCAGGCTCATGTTTTAGACATCCCCAGTGAGTGGTACTATTTTGGTATTCTCTCGAACCCGTATTAAGTAGGTTTAACTATCTAAAGGTGGGGCAGGTCTTTGAGGCTGTAACTGGCCTCTGGTCTCTGTTGTGGCCTTTCTGCTTCTTGGTTTACCATGATGTGAACAGCTTCTGCCACATGCTCCTGATACTATGAACTTGTTCCACCATTACTTTCCCATCCCTGATGCACTGGAAACACCAATGTTGTGGTCCAAAATAAATATCATGATTTTTAAATTGCTTTTGTCAGGTGTTATCATGAAAGTATTGCAAAAAGAACTAATACAGAAAATTGCGTCAACTTTTGGAATTTGTTTGAGAAGAATTTGGAAGAATTTGGAGATACAGGGTAGAGACATCCTAGAAGAGCTATGACCAGAGGATCAGGAGAAACCTGGTGAGTTTGGAAGGATCAGAGTACTGATTGAAATGCTGAAAGCGAATGTTCAGCAGACTTCACATGGAGATGAGCTACACTGGAAATTAGGCAAGAGGCCATTCATGTTCTAAAAACACACGTAGACTGAGTTAAGAAGACCTGGACTAGTTAAGTTGGTGGGAAAAATATCAAAACAACATTGATTTCAGTTTTTTGCATGGTTATTGGTGTGGGCATCTAGCCAGGTTTTTAGTGAGGATCCAGAGATAAAGGGAGAACAGAAAGATTTTTAAGAAGTGCTATTTGTTCAGAAAGAGAACCCATTCCAAGTAAGAGGCAGCAGTTCTTGCAGAGGTGAGCTTTTCGTGAGCGAGCTGTCTCTCGGGCTGGTGGGCTTTCTGGTGATGAAGTCAGCCATGTTCCTGTAAGTAACCCTACCCTTATGCTTTCATATGCAAACCCAGTAAGCTCAGGGCTTTACCATGCTATGGTTGGGTAGAATTGTTTATTTGGTCTGTTATTAGTGGCTTGTGTAAAACAAAAAGATATTTATTCATATCTCCTCAGAGAAAGCCCCTCAACAACAAAGTAAGTAGCTAATAGGCATATGTGGTTTCTAAGCATTTAAAATGAGGTTATTTCAACTGAATAATTGCATTTTAACTGAATTTTGTTTCCACTTAATTAACTTAAATAGTTTTAGATAATTAATTGCCATCTTTGATAACAAATTAAACTATTTTAAACCACTGATTTCACCTGAAGTGTTGATAGTAATTGAAAACCTTTAAACATTTAAAATGTTATTTATTTGTAGCAGTTTAAAACCCCATGTCTTGATGGCCACTGAAAAAATGTATTGACATTGGGAAATACTGTAGGACTTTTTGGCTTGAGTCAAACTCTTTCTTTTACTCTGTGATGCTTTTTCTCCTCCTCCTCCTCCTCCTCCTCCTCCAATTTCTACTTAGAAACATATTGATAAGCCTTTGACTGCTGGAGATGCTCCCGTGCAAGGCCAAGACCACTTCTAGTTAAGAGCCACATGTCATCCATGCCTTCGGATTTAGGAGTCTTTCCCATATTAGTGACTCCCACTTCTTCACTGCACAGCATTCTTTAACTTTTGAAATACACCATGCTAGAAATTGCACATGTTGCTCCTTTCATGATTCTCCTTCTATCTGGCAGTTTTCACATCATCAAATGGCACCAAACTAGAAGGTAAGTGAGAAATCCAGGAACAATTTTTGACACCACCGTCTCCCTCCATGAATTCCCATGTCTGATCCATGTCTTAACATAATCAATTAAATTTGGAAACTGTTACTCAAAATTGTTGATCATATTTTAAGTCATTTTATGCTAACTCAATCTATAACCAAGTCCTGCCTGGAACTTCTGCTAAAAGTTTCTACATAAATCACACAGATATGGATGAACAGAATTTTATAATGTGTCGTGTTTCCATCAGTCAAAAGCTCTTATAGTCTTTCTAGAATCAAGGGCCCTGTTTCGCCAGCATTACCCTCCAGCTACTATGTAAGACGGTACTGGGCTTTCTTTAAGAACCAAGCTTGAGTTCTTAAAGTTTTTATTTCTTAAAGATAACCATCTTGATTTCCCCAGACTATAGGTGGATTATGATATACATTTCATATCAAATAATACTGCCTCTTCTGTGCATTTATCACAACTGTAATTAATTGTCTTTAATATTATCTCTGTTGTTGAACACAGTACATGTATGTAGTATGTACCCGATAAATGCACTGAGTCTCTACTGAGGGGAAAGTTAACTGTATACTCTTGTCTAGACTTTATGAGCTCAATTGCCTTTCTACATTATCAGGGTTAGGATATTGATGGGAAAAATGTGTTAGCTAACTGGTCATTTGCTTGTGAACTCAATCCTCCAAACAGTGAATTCTTATGTGAATAAAAAAAGATAAATGACTGAAAAAGTGAAAATTTCAAAACACACTCTTTTGAACCCCTTTATGTGTTTGTCATTGCAGGTGCAGACTATCAGCTCTCCTGTCATATTTTAACTCTGCTCCAAATGATTCATTTACTATTTTTAAGTATTTCTAGCTGAATGCCCTCTCCAAATATCATAGCTAACCTATTGCTAACACTCTGGTTATCATTTCATAGAAGAGTGCACCTCCAAGTGTTCTTCCAGACTCTCACCAGTACCATTAACACCCTGTGGGCTCTGGTTTCCAGAGAGTCATCAATTCTTCAGGATAATCTTTGGAATCAGTTGTCTCTATGAGGCAGGACTGTGTATACCAGCTGCGTTGTTCAAAAGTGGCACATTTTCTATATCTTTGCCTCATTTTCAAGAATGGGTTCGACAGTTTCCACACAGGAAAGCATAAGGCATGCTTTTGAGTTTCTATGAGACTCTTTCTCTTTGGCTATTAATTGCTCAACTGACCTTGTAACTAGACTCCTCTTTGATCTGGTAATTTCTTATTTCATGCTTGCAGATGTTTTCAAATGCTCCAATATTTTCCCTCCTGGGTGAATTGGACTCTCTGTGGTGCTTGCTTATATATTTTGCTTGGCCAACATGACTTAATTTGATAACTTTTTCTAGGAACAAACGTGGTTAAGGTTGATAATGAGTAGGAATTACAGCGTGTACCGATATAACTTTGAGACATTTGCATTTGGGTGTTTACTTAGGTATTACTTATTAGAAGAAAGAGGGTAATATGTTTACTCCACAAACCCTTGACTTTATAAGTTTATAACAAATATGTTTGCAAAGTAAGGCCACTAAATGCAACTTGAAAGAGTTCATTTAAAATTTTTAATGTCAGCCAGGTGGTGGTGGCAATGCCCTTAATCTCAGCACTTGGGAGGCAGATCTCTGAGTTTCAGGCCAGCAGGGGATTCAGAGCAAGTACCAAGACAGCCAGTGCTATGCAGGAAGCGCTATCTTGAAAAATAAAGGTAAAATTATATTTTCAGTGTCATCCATGAAGTTGCTGTATGTTGGTTGTGCACTCCTGTAGTCCCTGTACTAAAGTGACAAATGAAGAAGAATCACTATGAGTTCCAGGACAGCCTGGACTCCCTGGTAAAGTCCGTGCCCCAAAAATAACAAAACCAAATCCCCCAAAATCAAAATGAACCAAATACACCAACACAACAAACATACAAATAAATACAGTAAATATCAAGGAAATTACTGCCGCATAGTGATTTGCATTTAATAATTAAATTGTCAAAAAGTCTGGAAATACTTAAACTCCTCTTTGATCAATGGCATCAGATGAATAGTTTTTATTTTCTTAGTTCATATAAATCTATGGTTCTTTTGAACCAATTAATAGCAACAAAAATAAATATAAACATTTTAGAAACTTATTTTCTAGGGAAAATTATGGCTTATTATATTTGCCTCAGCTATTAAACTTTGACTTTCAATAATAAGCAATAATAAAATAATTTATTAAATAAAATAATTTATTAAATATAATAAAGTAATTTATTAAAATTTAGAAACAGGTAGAGGCAGATGATTATAATAACAATAATAAAAATAATATTATCTAAAACTCCATTAGCAGAAGGAAAATATGTAAGACTGAACCATATCTAAATCAAAGGTCTAATGCTTATAACTGCACATGGAATGCACTGTACTAAAGCTACCTCAAGTTCAGATGAAAGTTATGATCAATCAAGAATATACTAATATGGAGAAGAATTCAGGAGCATCTGTGTTAGAGCTTTCTTTGGAAGTAAGTGTCATTAAGTAGGTGTTATTAAGGTACCCTCTGTCTTACTCTATTTGCTATTACTATAATACTGTGCCTAAGACTGGTTGGGTTATAAAGGATAGACATTTACTTAGACCATGGTTATCTGACTTAGTACTCCAGGAATAAGTAATCTTATATGGGCTTCTTGTTAAAGCTGTGGGCTGCTTCAACTCATGGTGGAAATCAGAAAACCAAAACACTAGTATGTGGGAGGCCAACCACATGGGACATGAGTATTTTATATTCAGTGGCTCCCTTAGTATCTAAGCCCATATTAGACCTCACTACTACCAGGCATTAATCCCTGAATGGGCTGAGCCTTCAAAACCCAAGTACTTCTGCCAAAGACCCCACTGCTTCCCACCAATGTCACATCCACAGCTTAACATTACAACACTCAAACTAATTCAAACACCTAAGCCACAATATATCCTAAAACAATAGTGATTAAACTCAAGGATATGACAGATTCTATGGTCATCGTAGCTTTAGCTATTGTAAAGAGCTGAATGATAATTTGTTCTAGTGTTTTTCCACACTGAAATATCCCCAGATCAGTGGCTCTTGTCATACCTTGTCTTCATTGGGATATCTTCATATTGCACTCATGACTATTTTTAAGCCCTGGAGTTAGCCCAAGGATAGAGGATGCTACTCAGGTCTTGTCCCTCTTACCTTGATCATTTTACTTCATCCCCTTCTGAAACCATTCAAGATAATAACCTAGTTTTCCACATATACTAAGTTGATTAAATTAAATGATGCATGCGGTGTCCTCTGAGAGCCTGATAAATACTGCTTTCTAGAAACACTGGGCAGCCACTCTGAACACCAAGAAGGCTCTCTTTCGAAGTCTTGTTTGCTACACATTGTTAGCAGAAAGTCTGGCAACAGTTTTGGATCTCTGCCTTTCTAACTGAGCATCTTGGACTCTGAGCTCTTGGGCATCTCTGGAGAACACTGCGGAGAGCTAGAACAAGGTACTTCAGCTTCATTAGCGTTCCCCTGTGAATTGCTCCACAGACAGCCCTGCTTTAAGAATGTTATTTAGGGGAACTTTTGCTTCATTTCTAATGAACACTTTTTTTAAAGAGGCCACTAGTATCACCTCATGACATTGGAGGGCCTTTGTATTGAGCGCTGGGGACCAGGGAGGGACATTGCTGCCATTTCACCAATTCTCTTTTCCCCTTGGGATTACCTGAGCTTTGCACTGATCCTAAAGACAAAACCTAGAAGCAAAACATGATCAAAACACAGAGTAGTCTTTAATGGTAAACCATTTTTCTTAAAGGCAATTGTAAGAAGTGGTACAGAGAAACTCTATATTCCTCTTCTGTCACCCTTGCATTTCCCTCCATTCTTCATCCTGACACTCAGGCCCAACTATTCCCCCTTTCATGCCTACACTTCAGGAGTATGAGAGGATGTAATTCTATATTACATCATAAGCCCTGTTGATGTTGTCTTGTCTTCTTTCTGCATCATGCCAGGGCATGGCTTGTATTAGTTTATTATTATTTTTTACTGCCAAGTACTATTGTGTCTATGTGTTTACCATGCTCTGTTTGAGCATTCGCCCATTAAAGGACATCTGTGTTGTGTCCAGTTTTAGGATAAGAATCAATGAGCTACAAAACTGGTCCCTCAATTGACTATGTACACGTTTTTTTTATATGAACCTAGGTTTTCATTTTTCTGCAATAAATGTTAATAATGTAGAACCTGGTTGTAGTGTAGCTGCATGGTTAGTATTATGAGAAACAGCCTGGCAGCTTGTCAGAGAGACTGTTGTGTGTACTGCACCAGCAACCTACAGAATCGAAAGGATTGACGTCTGCTGCCTCCCCTCCAGCGCTGAATTTTGTCACTGATTTCTTTTCCTGACAGGACCCAGAGGCAGCTTATTGAGGCTTAGCTTGCATTACCCTGGTGGCTAAGGATGCTAAAAGTTCTTCACAGTAGTCTTTTATAGATGAAGTATTTACACATACACACATACACAACTTTTTAAAAAGTTATTTTTATTTTATGTGTATTTTATTATATGTATATTTATGCAAGGTATTTTGCCTGCCTGTGTGTGTGTGCACTACATACATGCCTGGGGCCTGCAGAAGCCAGAAGATGGCATTAAATACCCTGGAATTGGAATGACAGATGATTGTGACCCACCGTGTGAGTTCTGGGAATCAAACCTACATGTTCTAGAAGTGCAAACAGTGCCCTGAACAGTGAGCCATCTCTCTAGCCCCCAGCACTGGTTATTTTTTTTACAACTGTGACCAAAATACTTGCCAAAAAGAGCTTAGTGGAGGGAGGATTTATTTCGTTCATGGTTACAGCTGACTGAGTTTATGTACTTGGGCAGGACACCCTGGCAGTAAGAGCCCAGGCACAGGACCTTCTTCACCATGTTGTACCTAAGAAACAGAGAGAGGTAGGGAAAGGCAAGGGCAGCATACCCACAAGGATATCTATCCAGTGACCTCTTCCTCTTACATCCCACGTCCGAAAGTTTCAAGAACCTTCTAAAGTGGTTTGCCAGCTCTCTAGCTAAGCCCTCAGGACACGATCTGATGGGGGCACTTCATGTCCAACCTGTAACAGCATAATTTAAGCACTGTCAGTATCAGGTGATATTCAACTTCAATTGTTGAGCCCCAAATTAATTTATAACTGGAGAGGTGAGAGAGAGGGGAGGGGGAAAATGAGGGAGAAAAGAAGGAAAAAAGAGAGGGAGGGAAGAATGGAGGGAGGGAAGGAGAGGGAGGTAAAAAGATAAATAACAAAAATCACACTTCATCTTGACCTTGGGACTCTTGGATTGTCCTGTGGTCTTTGAGCAGATCAGGGGTGACTTGCTTGCTCTGAGTTCGGAAGTACAACAGAGCAGAGCGCTTTGTTAGGATTTGTGAGTGTATGTGAGGAATGCAGCGGTGCTCTAAGAATTACTAGCTCTTTGGAACCTACTGAAATTCAATTGCGGAAGACTTTTGCTTACACAGATATGCACAATAGTTTGCTATATAAGGGTGTTTTTTCAACAATGACTACACATGTAATGGTCTCATAATAATAAGTCAATAAAAGGGAAAGC
Organism: Pachyuromys duprasi; assembly: GCA_028658305.1. Classification (NCBI taxonomy): domain Eukaryota; kingdom Metazoa; phylum Chordata; class Mammalia; order Rodentia; family Muridae; genus Pachyuromys; species Pachyuromys duprasi. The sequence continues at coordinate 3,070,283 of CM053748.1, read as the reverse complement.
TTTTCTCTAACCTTAAAATTTCACTCTCCTTTTCTATGTTTAGGCATGGTCAGATCCACGAACACCTACCATTAAGTTATAACTGCCTATATGAAGCACACTATGCAGGTTTGTATCTTAGGAACAAAAATCCCCACAAAAAATGAGTCTCCTTGTTTTGTTTTGTTTTGTTTTTGCCTGTGTGTGTGTGTATGTGTGTGTGTAAGTGCACACATGCCTGCTCTTTCACAGCAGGGTGTTGGTCAATAAATTAGAGTATAACTTTGCTGGGTATGTTTCTAAATGATTATTAAAAAGGAAAAAAACCTGTATCAGATGATTCTAACACAATAAATACACCGTGAAGCAAAAATATACGTTTCTGGCATTCTTCCTCCAAATGTACAAATAACAATAAGACCTTATCAGCAAGATACAAATCAATTGAGAATAAGAGGCCAGTCATAATTTTCAAGGAAAAGCAGGACAGTCCCAGATTAAAGGGAATTTAGAAAAGGTGCTTGGAAAGAAGTCTGAAGAGATGATTAATACCTACCATGTGGAACTGAGACATACTGATCTTCAGAGACTCTGCTGTGCTGTTGACAAACAGGGAAAATATGGAGGATAAATTAAGTGAATCTTGAGTTTCCAGTTTTTCATAATCTTTGTTTCATATAATGATTCACACAGAGGCATAGTTCTTAAGAAATTAATGCTGAATTGTGCAATATTCCCTAACAGGTTTAAGCAACAAAAAGCTGTGTGTGTGTGTGTAGAAATAAGAAATAATATGGAAAAGGGTAAATAAAACAACATTAAGCACCTGGTATCTCTCTATGATGGGCATATGTAAGATTCCCCTCCTTACCGTGGTTCTCAGAACTTTTCTCTAAGTTTGAATTTATCTTACACTAAAATCCATCTCTTAAAAAACATGTAACACAGCTGTTCAATGTACCTCATAGATCCCACAACGAGCCATCAGGATAATGGCAGTGACTGGTAGATGTCCTTTCCACCTTTGGAACTGAAAACACTGAAGCTTGGGTAAAATGGTGAGATCTGAAAGATGCAGCTGCTGGAGATGCCGATGAAAACCCAGAAGCTTGAACACCTTCCAGGCTCACATGTGGGGTGGAGACCATGGATGCCAGGGGATCTAATTATGGAGGGAGGGAGATTTTGTGGGGGTGGGAAGAAGTGAGATGAACTAGGAAACTGTGCAGGGACAGAATTTACATGTTATTTCGACTTACTTTAGCAGCTAAGAGATGCTGTCTTGACTTTGCTAAGAAACCTACATTTATCTTTGAATGTGGAAAGGCTAGCAAGGTGATGGCCATGTCTAGCCTGTCGTGCCGCCTGCCCTCAGGTGTACACAGTACAGATGGAGAAAAGGAATTAAGAAGTGTACTTCAGGCAGAAAGCTTGGGAGAGTGTGTCTAACCACTTGAGAAGGGAAAAAAAAAGATGTCAAATTTATGTGGTGAGTTCGCTGTTCAAAATACAGTTGCAACTTGGAATGAGATATTAAAAAGAATGTAACAGAGGAGGAATAATTTTGAATAAAACAGGACAGGACATTTGCAGGAGCTAGATCTTATCCCCAGACTCTTCTTTTTTTATTTTTGAAGAATTTTTATTTTATTTTATATTAATCACAGGTTATGTATCCCAGCCATAGCCCCCTCCCACACTCCCTCCCAATCCCCCTTATCCCTCCCTCATCTCCTCCCTGCCCTTTTCCAAGTCCACTGATAGGGGAGGACCTCCTCCCCTTCCACCTAACTCTAGCTTATCAGGTCTCTTCAGGACTGGCTGCAATGTTGTCTTCTGTGGCCTAGCAAGTCTGCTCCTCCCTTGTGTGTGTGTGTGTGTGTGTGTGTGTGTGTGTGTGTAAGAGCCAGCCATTGTGTTCATGTCAGAAATAGTCCCTGTTACCCTTACTAAGGTACCCACTTGGATACTGAGCTACCATGTGCTACATCCGAGCAGGGGTTCTAGGTTATATCCATACATGGTCCTTGGTTGGAGAAACAGCCCCAGACTCTTCTTGAGTTATGTGTGTATGTATGTATGTATGTATGTATGTATGTATGTATCCATTTATCTATCAATGCATGCATCCATCTCTCTCTCTCTCCTTGACTACATCATGGTTGTCATCCTTTACTACTTATTCCCATTACTATTCTTCTTCCATGTCTAATGTCCAAAGCAATAGAGCCAGCTGACCATGGACTAAGATCTCTAAAATCATAAGCCAAAATGTATCTCTTTTCCTGCATACTGGTTTTCTTGGGTATTTTGCTACTGAGCGGAGAGCAGAATAGAGGATTGTCCCTACACAGTTTCCTAGTTTATTCCATTTCTTCCCATCTCCACAAAAGCCTTCCTACCTTCATAATTAGAGTCCCTGACACCCCTAGTTGCCACCCCACACGTAAGCCTGCTAGGTGTTCAAGCTTCTGGGTTCCTGTCAGAAAACATCTTTAGTGGCTGTACCCTAACATCTTCACCATTTTCCCCAAGCTTCTGTGTCTTCAATTGTAAAGGTCCAAAAAACATAGGGGCTTTGTTGGATTTTGATCATTTGTGTCTGACTGCAGAAAGTAGGGGATTGCAGTGCTGTGGGAGCCAGTGAGAGACATCCTCAGAGCTGCTGCTGATAGAACAAAGAGGTAGATGGTGGGCTTTGAGGAGAACTTCATGATTCACCATAGAAATCGGCACAGAGAGCTGTGATTCTCTAAAACTCCTTCCCTGATAGCAATTGTGTTTATTATTACATGGCATGAAGTTAAGCTAGCAGATGTAACAGCTGTTGAAAGAACACAGTTGACATGATGACTGGTTTATGGCTTCATCACAGCATAAATTATAACAAGAGATAGAGAGAATGGCTCTTTGGAAGCACCACTTGTCTCCAGAGGCGCAAAGTCCTTGTCTCTTTCCAGCTGGTGTTAAATTTGCTAACTATAAGGTCTGTGATCTATGTCAACATCTCTCCTGTCTCGGAGGAAACTGAATTGGTCTGATATGAGAAGCAAGAGTCAGATGTTGGCCTAAGGCCTCAAGTCCCTATCTGAGCTTGTGAAGACTGCTCTTCAATCACCTCACTCTTTGTATAGTGCGGTCTTTTTGAAACACAGTGAGAAGCTTCCTCTGCCAGGAGGAAGGAATCTACTGCTGCATTACTTCTTAGCTGTGCCAAATTGGATAACTTAATGAGCTATCTGTAGATGGTGCCCTGAGACATGAAATGGCACATTTGTTTGAGTCATGCTATTAAGACACAAGCTGAGTGTCTTATTCAGCTCTCTGCCAAGGCTCAGTGTTAGTGAATTAAATGCAAACAGAAGTCCATTTGCACAGAACAGCCAGTGGTGAGTAGACTGCATGGGGTCTCTGCTCTTGCCTAGTGGCATCTCCAGGCAGACAGTGACAGGCAAACAGTGTTGTAAGCCACATTGTTTCGAAGGCTTTATCTATTCTCTATATACCAATCGGGAAAAGCTGCTCTAGCTCTATCTGACCTCTGGGTTGAATTCAGCATCATCTTCTTGTTCTTCTCCAGACTCTGCTTTGCGCCTCTTCTCTTTCATCTAGCTTCTCCACCCAACAAGCCAAGGGAAGTGAGGTAACAATAAGTTGCTGCATTTTACCTGGCCCACCCAGAGAAAAATCTATTTCTAGGCAAATGCGGAAAACCCAAACCTTGTGGAATGCAGCGGGCCTTTAATCTAGCATCCTCTGTGCCCTACACAGCCTAATGTTTAATTTGAAAAACAACCTGAAAATAGCACGAAAGGAAACGTGGAATTTGCATAGCTATATATATGTTTAAGATAGTCGTTTTGGAAAACACTGTGTTGGAGAGCTGACCCTTTACTTGAAGCTGCCTGAATTTTATGGTCTCCTCTGAGATAAGGCGTGTAATTTTGAGTTGAGTGATGGTTGCGTTTCCGCACTGTAGTCTTGGTATTAAGGAGGTAGATGAGCAACCCTGTCATTTCTGAAATCCGAATGCCGATATTCAGAAAAGTTTAACAAAAAGTTGAACTAATTCTGGTGGTAGCAATTGTGTTTATTTCTAATACTCCCTCCTGGACCTACTTTTGAGACTCTAAAATCCTGTTTTCTAGATTTTTTTTTTTTAATTCTCTCTCCCTTCTTTCCCATATTAATGCACTTTCCCCCTTGAGAACTTTCCTTTTTGTGTTTCCTGGTTTTGCAAAGGTTTCACTGAAACACTACTTTTTGTTGTGTACTCTAGCAGGTAGTGCAGTTTGGGAACCTGAGGAAACGCCAAGTGTTGGAGCTAGGTAGAGAGAGAAGGGAACTGGAGATAGGCCTTTGTATGTAATATTCCCTTTCCTGTCACATTCTTCACTTCCTGTACACCATAGGTGATATCTTCTGCTATGTCAAATGCTTCTGTCACCATGATGCTCTGCCCAGGATCACGAGGTCAAGTTAGTTGGAACTAACCCCTTAAATATGTAAATAAAATAAATTCCTTTTTATTTATGTTGTTTACATCTGGTGTTTTGTCATGCAACAAACTAGCATTCTGTTGGTTCTAGCATGTTCACAACCCTTTAAAACAATTTTACTGTCAGGTGTAGCTTAAGCTCATCATTCAACGAAAAATGTTCTACATGTCAGGAGGTTGGACAGACAGCCTGCTGAGTTCATATGACAAAAACAGCCAAAGAAAATTTGAAAGAGGCATGTTTGTATAGAGGAAGAGGTTTTGTATTTTGTGGTCTTCAAAAGGGTCCATGGGTAGAAGTCAAGATGGGTCATGAGCTCAGGGGAAAAAAATCATTATATTATCCCCTAAGCTTTAATTAAAATGTAGCATTACTGTACATTGTTGTTGTTGTTTGTGTAGCCCTGGCTGTCCCGGAACTAGCTCTGTAGACCAGGCTGGCCTTGCCTGTCTCTGCCTCCCAAGTGTTGAGATTAAAAGCATGTACCACCACCGGCTGGTGTATTTCTGTAATTATAAACGTGGCCTGCAATCAATGGCACACTAACACTCACAGAACTGTAGACTCAAAACATCCTTTATGCTCATTACCATTTGGAAATTAGGCAAATAGAATACTTAGATCTTTCCATCGTCAGGTATGGTTACTGTAGCTCAGCTAACAGTGTTACAATGATTTCGCTGTCGCTGGGCTCTTTCATAATCCTACATGTTTTATGTAAAATTATTGTTCTAGGAGACCATGTGTACAGACTAAATGATTCTTCGAGTGAGATTACTTGTGGTCCTTGGATTTCAGAGGAGGTGTTTGGAAGAAGACTAGTGAAGGGATGATGGAGTTTTGGGGGCCTAATTGAGCCTCTGCTTCCTTCTCTTGGTCCTGTTTCAAGAGCTAAATGCCTAAGTGATCCTTGTGGTGTCCACAGAGTGAAAAATAAGCTCACATTAGGCGAAACAGCAACTCACTGGAACTTTATAGCATAAATTGTCTCATACAGTCTCTTTCCTCTTTTGTACATGCTTTTCTGGTGCCAACCCTTATAATCCATTTATTAATGTAGCCTAAATGGTTAATTTTGATCCAGTCCAGAAAAGAATTCATCCTCCGGGAGGCTACCTTGCAGACAGGCTTGTGGAGCAGTGACTAAGCTGCATCATCAAATACTCACAAGTTCTTTTGCATTCTTACTAATATTTGCCTCCACAGTGAAAACCATCAAGTAAGAGTGTAGCTTGTTAACCATTGCTCAAGCTAAGGGTCCAGCCATTCTCTCTGACCTGTGCTTTGTCCACTAAAAACCAAAGCGTAGTGAGTCTAGGTTCTCTTTTCCTCAGAGTGCTCCCTGGTCAGCCAGCCTAACTAAATAAAGAAGCCCTGAGTTCCACGAGAGAGCTTGTCGGATCCTTGAGGAAGACACCCAGGATTCATTTCTGGCTTCCATGTGTGAACACTTATGTAAACCCATATATACTAACAGAAACAAAAGAAATATTTCTCTCTTTGGTAATTTGTTTGTGACTGTTTTACTTTTTAGCTAAAAATAAAATCATGGTGCATAATAGTTCAGTCCGCGTGCTGTCAATCACCGTATTTCTCAGAGCAGGACGGTGACCCTGTTGCCCACATATGGAGACTGTGAGCACTGGAGTTGCTGTGTACCAGATGCAGACCTGCACCCGGCCTTTTTGTTGTCGTTACATAGTTAATGTTGAAAATAGAATAATCATTTAAATGATAGGATATTTCTTATATTCTCTTGATGGCACAACCAAGAGGAGGAAGCCTTGTTATAAAAAGCTAGTTTGTGAGTAATCAGCTACTAGCAGAATCAACAACAAAAACTCAGGTCTTTATTCTACGTAGATTGGGTTTCAAAAAGCATGCTTGGTTGGAAGGTATTCTGGTCTGTGTGTGATTATATGTGAGATTTTGTATGTGTGTGTGTGTGTGTGGCTAGAACAGCTCAGAAATACTGAATTATAATTTACCATTTTCAAATCCAAGATTTGGCTATACATTTTGGTTAGTTTATGCAAAAACGGGCAGAGGTTGGTTTGTAGCTTTTTTAGTGTCTGGGTTTGTTCATTTCCCTCTGGTTGGTGTGGGGAGAACTAAAGGCCTCTGTTCTGACCAAACAACCACAGCTCAAATAGGAGAAGAGACTGGAAATATACACAAACAGTGAATGGAGAGGGGGTGGGGCGGCCAGGGCAGCCAGGCACAGAGCCTGAGAGGACAGGAACTTCACTTGCCCAAGGACGCTCTTGCGAGAACTAAGACACTCGTCCCATGATGGTGCACAGCAAAGGAGACCCCACTGCCAGCGACCTTCTGTCTGCTAGGCCCTTTGGTTACCTTCTTCTATGTCCTCCTTTGGTAATTATGTCTCTGCTTTCCACTAGAGATCCTTTTCTTCTCTCACTTTTAGTCCCTGAGGTTTGAATAAGCTGATTCATTTTCTTCCCACCTCCATTGGCTTTGGTGATGGCCACATGGTCTATGCCTGGCTAATCAGAGCACGCTCTTCACAGAACAACTGGCTTGGGAATGGACTCCACGGATCATCTAATCAGAAAGTTAGCCCCGCCCCAGGTGTTATGATAGAGATAAGATGATAGAAAAAGTGATTTTCCTCTCAGATTACACACACACTCCTAAATAATTTCTCAAATAAAAGGAAATGGGAGCATCCGTCTAAAGCAGCAATGGCGGCTTTTGGGTGACTCCTACTTTTCAAGTGCTGTGCTTTCTGAACGCCAGCAAGCAAGCGAACAAAAACTTCCAAAATTCTGGTAATGCTCAGAGCAAAGACACAACTTGGATCTCTTGTGTCAAATCTGGGCTCTGCTCTCATTTCCTCACAGGAAGTTAATGTAAACAGTGTAAACAGGTGAATTCCCAAGGCTCTGCTCTAGAGAGCACTGCTGCCCTGCTGCAGCCCCGCTTTCAGGCTGGAGACGCAGAACGAGGCACCCCCTTCCCTCTACAGTGATGCACAGCTCAGGATTCTGTGATATTCTCATGCAGGGGAGTATCTTCTCCGATACTCCTGATATGCAGAAAGCTTGTCCTGACCGTTCCTATATGATACCCTGGAAATCTTCTTCACATCTCATGTGGCTGGAGGTCACCAGTTGCTTTAAACTTCAATTAAAACAAAAAGAACTCTACCCCCAAACAGCAGCAGCCCAGCCGTCCGTACTGGCAATTCCACTACTGAGGCTGAATGTGATAATCATTTCTATCACTTGCGACTAATAGCTCCTGGGGATGTGTGGATGCAGGGACTTTCCGAACCACTTGAAGAAAGATGTTTTCACGGTGACATCGCCTCCAGTTTTGTGCACGTTCCAACAGTTAGTATCAAGGCTGTATAAATGATAATTGAGCACTTTAAAAAAAGCTTCCTGGGATGTAGAAACATTGAGTTTAGAATTCCACTTGAATCCTTACAGCTGAATGCAGGGTTTTATAATTAAGATCTTCGGATGGAAAATGTGGCTTCTTTTGAACCTGTGCTTGACAGGATGACGCTGCGCTGAGGGCTGAGTGTAAGTAGCCGGAGGCAGGAAGGGAGCCCACCCCGACCCAAGAAAAGGAAAGGGGGGGCATTTTCATGTCTCTGTTTTATTGTGTACCACTCTGTGAATGGTGACGTGGAGGATGGCTAGGATCAGCTTTTTATAATGCTGTTAACGTAAGAATGTGAGCCTGTTTAGAAGGCATTTCTCAAACAAGGAAAAGTGCAACTTGAAAACAATTGTGTGAGAGAGAGTCTACCATGCACGTGGAGGCATGATTCTTAACTCTGACTTGGGCTTGGTGGACATTTGCATGTGCCTGTGTCTCCTGGGCTGGGAAGGAAAACTTGCCTTTTTTTTTTTTTTTAATCTCCTCCCCTCTTCTATTTTTAGGATGAGAGGGTTGCTTCACCACAGGGCGAGATACTTAGCAAACACCAGGGTTGGGAACAATAAAAAGCCCTGAAGAGTGAGTCAAGATCCCGCCTCCAGCAAAATGCTAAGTGAATAGACAGGAGCCCTGAATGGCAGCAAGCAGGTGATCTGTCAGAACATGAAATGAGAGGAATTCCAGTGAATGGCCCTGCTGGGAGAATGTCCTGACTCCTCCTTCTCCATTTTTCATTCCAAGGACCAGAAGGGAAGCCCAGTATTACCACCTTGAGTTCATCTCAAGAAGGGAAAACAGGCCTCCGGACCCCTCAGCTCCTTTGAGTCTTTCAGGCAGAAAGATACAACCCAGCCACATTACTGTGGCTTTGAATCACACTTAACAATTCTCTCAAGTTCTCATCCAAAGAAATGTAAGTGACGGGCCAAATAAATAGTTTCCGCAATGTGAGCATCAGACTGTTCTGGCCTGTATGTCTCCAAGTCTCCATGGTGTGGCCTTCCACTGAGCAAGAAATACAGGGAGACCACACAGTAGGGACCCTGCCCCTCCCCCTCCCCCACACTCACAATTGTCCACTTTCTAGACTGGAAACGTAACTCAGTTTTGCTGGAAGGCAGTGTGCCCACTCTGTGGTACTGAATCTGCCCCTTAACTTCCCACTGGAGCGCTCCTAAGTGGCAGAATCAAGTTCAGCATTTATTTATTTATTCGAAGAACATATAAAGTCCAGCACAGTAGGTATCCCAGGGATCTAAGGAACAAAGAGATACGACCCATGCCCCAGGGACTTTATGCTTGACTGAAGACAAGACAGGCAAACCTATCATTACACTACAAGGTGATTGATTAAATGGAGATCTGTTGCCAAGAAAAGAGGGAATGTAGAGAGTGGATTGCTTAAGCCTGGCTGAGAGAGGGAGAAGAGACTTCAAAGTGAAGGAGCCTTTCTTGAACTGGGGCTTGACAGGTTAAAGGGAGATGTATAGGCAAGTGTGTGTGATTTAAAAATAGAACTCAGTCAGGCATAGTGGTGCATGCCTACGGCCCGGCCCAGCACTTGGGAGGCTGAGACAGAAGGAATCCTCTGAGTTTGGTAACACACACACACACACACACACACACACACACACACACACACACACACACACACACACACGAGTCCTCTCTTGAAATTCTGTAAGGGTTCTCCACTAAATGTAAGATGAAGTCTATCTCCTGTGGCTTTCTCTCTTCCCTCCTAGGATGTCTGTCCCCTCTGATTCTCCTGTAGGCTCCCTAGGCCCCTCTGCCTCGTTCCTGCAGGGTGCAGCCACACCCTGGGGCTTTTAGCTACCCCATTCCTTTTCCTTCAGGGTCTTTACCTAACTTTTTCTTTTCTTAGCAGGCTGGTGTAAGGGGAACTGAAGGCATCAGATAGCACATTCCAATATTTCCAGTTTCCTTTCTTCTGGACCTGAGGGAGGGATGGCAACAGGTAGGCCATGTGTGCGTCAAGGGACACAGAAACAAGCAGGCAGCTTGTTTTATCCAGTGTGAATCGATGGCATAAATGTGATTCCAGATGGAAGTGTGCACATTCTAGCATGAGTCTTCTGCTGTTGGGACACTGGAAGAGGGTTGATACTGAGGAACAGTGCCGAGCCATTGCATAGCGGCCAGGCCAGTGGAGAGTCTCTGAGCTTGCAGGATGCTGCCAACTGAGCAAGAAATGTGTATTACCTTGCTTGCTTAGTTAGTTAGTTAGTTGGTTAGTTAGTTAGTTTTTTCAGGCATGGGCTCTCTCTCTGGCTGTCCTGGAACTCACTTTGTAGACCACCCAGAACTTGTCTCCCAAGTGCTGGGATTAAATGTGTACGCCACCTCAGCCCAGCTTCCGATTTTTAAATGTGGGGTTACTACAGTACAAGTGACCAGCAGTTCTTTCTGGTTGTCCATCAATCCCACTCCCTTCTGCTACACATTATTTTCTCTTTTTTTCATCAGACTTATCTTAAAATAGACTGCTGGTATGTTTACGTGATCTACTTTTCTCCATGAAAATATAAACTTTATGAGAACACATCAGACTATCTTAAAGTGGGCACTGAATGTTAGCTAACAGGGGACACAAAATGCCACATAGGAGAGTGTGGCCACCCTTCAGAGAAAGAAAATATCCCTAGAGAAGCACTACCGAATGCTTGGGTCAGCAGGCTCCTGGAATTTGGAAAATAAGCATAACAATCATTTATGCAGTCTTTCTCAATCTCAGTTTTCCATCTTAGATTCAAACACAATAATTTTAAGAGAATGCTGGATCTATCCCAAAGGCCTATTTTTTGTTGGTAGCAAAGTTTAATTTCAATTTTGTGTTAACTTTGTGCTATAGCTTTCTCACAAAGCCAGAGGTCAAACTGTGATGATTCTCTTGTATATGATTCTTTAGGTGAAAACATTGTTTTCTTTCATGATTTTTGTAGCAACAAGTGTCTTTTCCAGGGAACTGTGCTATAAGAACTTTGCAAAATAGTACATAACCATTCATACGGTGATTGCACAGGCTGTGAATCTCAGAATTGGTCTATTATCTCATGAGAATGTTGCCTTGTTGCCAAAGGCAGGAAATGGATGTTGACTATGGTAACCACACCACCAGAACATAGAGTAAGCCCACAGGCTGGCCTTTGGAGCAGAGGAAGCTGTTTCTTTGAAACATTTGCAAAATTTTTGAGGCCTTGACACCTTCTTTGCAAGCCCTCCAAATCTGCCACTGACAGAGTAGAGCCAGGTAGACAGACATCTAATAGTAAATGACCTTGACCCAATGCCTAATGCTAAGTACATCATCAGCCTTCGGAGCCAAGGTGAGGCAATCAGATTGTTGCTTTTGAACTTGAACTAAGACACCCAGCAAGTCATGCTTCAAGAGCTTCCATCAACTTTCAGGGATCACAGCATTTCAGGGCACTGTGTTTCAGCTTCCCCAAAGCTTTGGTGTTTTCTCTCGTATGCAAGAGAACCTTGGCCCACAAGAAAGATTAAATTCCAATTGCCCACAGCTGCAAAGGCCTTGATGATACACTTGGCTTTTAGTGTCTTCCTTCCATGTTTTTCTTCTACTCAATCTTATCAGTACTTCCTGGAATCACCTCTCAAATATGTTTCAAAGGCTCTACATTTAGAGGAAGGTCAGATAAGTCTATTACGTTAGGGTGGAGGTGGACGAGTCATAGCAACCCAGAGGCACGCAAGCCCAAGTTACAGCTGGGGGTGGAGAGAGGGGGCAGAGAGTGGTTGGAGGCTTCACAGGTACACATGGAAATTCTCTGACTTTCTAAATAGCCCCTGTTCTTGAGATAGATTATAGCGTACTGTTTTCTCCCCAATCTCCCTATCGGAAACAAACGTTAATGATCAACTGAGCTGGATAGTCCAGCATCAAAGAAAGCTCTAAAAAAATGCTGTCATACACTGTCTTTGTGGGATAAAGGAGGGCACAATTCAATGAAAAGACCAGAGTGTCCTAGAGAGGACTCAAAGAGCAGAAGAAACTGGTGTGGGAACTGATAACACTGAGCTATGGGAAGAAAATCAAGCTGTGACTAGTAACTTGCAGCACAGCATAAGACCTATGTGAGGAGGAAGGCTCTGCCTGAAATTCTCAGAGCTGAAGCTGGAAGTTGTAAGTAGGAGTACAGAGGCCAAGTGAAAAATTCTTTGCTAGCCAGCTTTGTTTCCCGACTTTCTTTAGTTCCTAGGCCTTCCATTTCAGCAAGGGTGGGGTTGTGCAGCATTCTGAGCTCTGTTCTATTTGGTTCACTTTGTAAGTTAACACGACAGAAATCTCAGAAAACAAAGATAGGTTAGAAGAGTAGAAGATAGGCTGGGGAGGCTGAATCCTTCCTGAGACACCATGGAGCAAAAACAATTCTGAGAACTCAGTGGACATTACCAAGTCAGAGAATCCAGAAAGTATTGGCAAGAAGAAGTCGGAAACCTTAAGTTTTGCTTCTCCCACTGCCAAATTTACAGTTATAGGAGAATTGGGGTACACCCAGTGGTTTCCATGAGCTAAGCAATACCCAAATGAAATTGCTAACAGTTGAAGGACATCCTGAAGGCAAGGGCAGGGCTGAGAGAGCAGCAGAGAAGGAGGACTTGAAAACCCTGGCGAAGTGCTCTAGCTCTTCCCTAAGCCCAGCTGCTTCTAACAGGTTTTCCTTTGATGACTTATTTTTTGAACGAGTTCATCTGTCCCAATTTTCCTTTCCCAATACACTTATCTTACTGATACTTAATTTTTTTTGTCAAAATGTATTCAAAGAATACATTCTATAAATCCCTTTTTATAATACAGAAGGGGTCTCTGATAGTCGCCATGCTGAGCAAGGTGCCATTTTCCCCTCTCCCTGAAACAAGAGTGTGTATCTACTGAAAGAGTAGCTATACCTGTTCTAGGGCTGGGTCAGAAAAAGGAAAGGAAATGCTTTCTAGTTCCATTGAGCTACCATTCAGTATGGAGGCTGAGGCTATGTGGAAAGTTCTTCCCAGCTGATAGCCTGAATAAATCGCTAGGCAAATAAGTGAGCGATCCATAGGGGAGCTACCACTGTCTACCATCTAACTAACAACTCAGAGAATGCAGACAGGAACTGCTGACCAAGACCCTCATAAGTGGAAAAATGATAAAATTATTTTTTTTTTGTTTTCCAATGCAAAGTTTGAGGTTGCTTGTTACATAGCAATAAATGACAATTAGGAAGATCAAAAATGTCAGTACAAATACTCCCACAGATCAGCCAAGAAGGTACTCTAATGAGAATCTAGAATCCTTCATGGTCTTGAGAAATGAAGAATAGAGATTATAGAATTTGAGGCATTTTGAAACTTTTACACTTGATTTATAAAAAATGATAAAAGTTTAATAGAGAAAACAGGAGAAATTCAGAAAAAGCATACACATTGCTTTTAAATTTAAATTTGGAAGACATTAGTAAATAATGCTGGTTTATAATGGGATTTTCCCATTTAGAATTTCTCTGGTTGTCGATAATGCCTTTGGTGCTTGTTTATGAATAGGTAGAATGCACAATGACACTATCATATTTAATGGTTTTATTTTTTTAGATTTCCTATTTCATAAAACATTTTCTAAGTCCTTTCTTTCCTTGGGGCAGTTGGGTCTTGGGAATGAAGCAGGCAGTCCTTGAAGATGTTCCTGATTGTTAAACAGATGTTAGCTGTTGGCAGGAACTAGCCAACACACCCCCAAGCACACAGTAGTTTCACAGGGCAGAGGGGTGCAATAGTGTGTCCTCAGGGCAGGGCATGCTGTTGGTTATGGATAGGCAAAGGCGGAGAGAGATGAACTAGGGAACTTAAGGATGAAAAATAATAGCTGTGTAAAGTGACAGCCAGGTATTTGAGGAAGGGCCACTTGGATTTGGGAAGGATCAAAACAGGTTAGGTGAATAAAAGTGTACAAGACCAGAGATGGTAAGAAAGAAGTCATCAGGTTCTTAAGACAAAGAGGAGCTAAGAAGTTGGTAGTTGGCTCTGGAGGGGTATGAGTTAGTCACCATTAAAAAGAATGCTGCAGGAAACATGGCTACATATATTAATGTCTAAAAAACTTAGCTAAAGTGAAAATACCATGCCTGAAGATATCCTTTTAGAGGCACAATCGTAGGATCCTCCAGAACGTTCTTCATTCATCTAAATCTAACGTTAGCTTGCCTGCTTCTTCCCCTTTCCTCCTTCCTTCCTTTCTTCGCTTCCCCTCCATCCCTCTCTCTTTTCCTCCTTCTCTTTGTCCCTTCCTTCCTCTTTTTCTTTCTTCCTGTTTGTGGAATCTCTACAATAGAGGATACAAATCTGTACACACTGGAAATGCTCCCTTTCTTCCCATCTTTTTCATCTCCCTCATTTCCATATTCGTAAAAGGAATTGTCACGAAAAAGAAAATTTGCCTGACAAACATAGCAATACATTTGATAGGAGCAAAGGAGCTTTGCTTTGCAGACATAACCGTATATCTTTTTTTAACTTGCCTTCTTTAAAATGCCAGTTTTATAACCCAACACCTATGGAATGATGTGCTGCTCTCCTTGGGTGCTTAGCCTGCTTTGTCCTCTCATTCTCTTGCCTAATTTATTTCCTGTCAACAAAGAATCCTGGTGGCTTGTATTGTGCTATCACCAGGCGATGGCGGTTCTGTAGGGCCCGTGTAACTGCATCACTGGACAGTCCTTCCTGTCTACAAGATATACAAAAGCAACTTAGAAACACTCCTGAAACGTGTGCTAAAACCTGAGACACAACAGTGAGGCTTCAGAATCACAATTCACAACCTGTGGCTACATTTGCAGAAAAAGCTGTTATCTCCCTACGCTTCCTCTCCAACAAATAATTGCTTCTCCACAATGCAGGGGACAAACATGTACACACTGGAACTACTTGCAGGTGAAGCAAACAGCCTGTTCAAGGGAACAAACAGAGACTATTTGCTGAGACATTTGAGAGGCATTTGCTATTGTATGCTAATGCAGAGCCTGACTTGTACTCTTTATTCAGCTTAGCAAATGGAGAGGAGCAGACAGTTTTACACGAGGTCCAAGATAAAGAAATGGAAATAATATTTGCTATCCGGTTCTGTAAACGTGTTGCAGATTTCTACCAAATTCACCGTTTAAATCCGAGTTAGATTTTCTTTACGAAGTTTTTAAATGCAGAAGTTGTCATTGTGTAAATTCCTGTCTCCTATATCTATATGGTAGAATTTATCAACAGCATTTCTGCTTGACAAAATGTAAGCCTAATTCTGTGAGAATCTTGGTGATTTTTGGCCTATTGTTTTAAAATTGAGCTCAGTGAGAGACCTTGTACAGTAGCAGAGTCCCCAGGAAAAGGCATGATTAGAAATCAGAGCCCTTTCCGCAAGACATTTTACTGCCATCTGCCGGGGAACCATCAAAGTGAAATAGAGCCCAGGGCTGAGTAGCACACAGAAGGCGCCCTCTATGGTTGTGCATGGCATAAAGTGTGATCGCGCACAACAAACCTTTAGACATCTGATCATATTTCAAAGAATCCTCTGAGGGAGCTTGGCACTTACCTTAAGCTTTATACGAATGAGCAAAACGGATTCTGAATGGAGAGGGTTAGAATCCCCATATGTAGGCCTCAGCAACACTGTCCCATTTGGCTCAGTGGTGATGAACTGAAGAAAAATCATTGCTCTTAATTTTGTTCTCAGTTTTCTGTAACCACATTAGACTTATGTAAAAATAGCTGAAGGAGAAGGAAAAGGATTATTGAGGTTCGAGGTGGGAGTTGTCATTGTCAGCACCTCTTGTAGAAACCCTGGCTTGGCCTGGCTGACATCTGTGCTAATAATATATAAACTGCAACTGTTGGCAGCAAGGTGGGGAGTCTCCAGGAAGACAGCCTCTGCTAACCTTTCTTTCTTCCTTCCTTCCTTCCTTCCTTCCTTCCTTCCTTCCTTCCTTCCTTCCTTCCTTCCTGCCTGCCTGCCTTCCTTCCTTCCTTCCTTCCTTCCTTCCTTCCTTCCTTCCTTCCTTCCTCCTTCTATTTCCCTTCTTATTAAATGTTGAGCTGGAGGTAACTGTGTAAATGTGAATATGGAGCCTGGTTTAATAAGGCAGAACTTTTAGGCAGTCAAGTACAAATGACAACTTAATTAAATGTAATTAAAACATTTGAGAACGCCTTACCTTTTTCTGACAGGGCTGTGACTGCAGCTTGAAAGAAGGCTGTGGAAGACGAGGCAAGGTGCTTCCCTTACATCCCAGCCTCAGCGCCTTCTCTCTCCCTCTTTCTCTCTTCATTATTGGAAATGCAGCTGGATCCTATTTATAATCCATTTTCACATTTGTTTGAATTAAAATCCCAGATTTCTGTGCTTTCAAGGTTGAACGTGTATGGAAGCCAACATTTATCCAGCCCTTTCAGGAGTCACTGGATAACTGGGCTCCGAGAGGGAAACTATACCACAAGTTTGAGCCATAAGGAGGAAAGAGAGAAAACAGACCCAAACTTCAACCCTGACATCACTGTAGCTGGGAGAGAGACTGTTCTGCTCTGAACATGTGCTGCCCACTTAAGACTCTAATTATTCTAAATTACTTAAATTGGCTCTAATACCTATGTTTTATTATTTGATATTAAAGAACAAACCAAGTTAAGAAGAAACTCGCAGTGCAGTCAAATACCGCCAGCACGTCTGTCAGTGGCAAGTCCGCTTTCGGATACCCCTGAGCCCTACCTCCCACCTGACACTGTGCGGGAGTTGCCGTGTGCACTCTACTGCAGGCTTTTCCAGGATCCTGTTTATGTCTAAATCCAATAGCCCAGCCATGCCAGCCTGTTACTGCATGGAAAACTCCATTGCTTAGAGAAAGCCATGAATCCACATATTCTTATGCTTTAAGATCCAGTGTGACATCCCAAAGCAAACTCCAGGTAAGCCTACCAGATGTTTGGGGAAGGGCCGGCAAGGAATAGATGAATAATTTCCATTAGCATAGTACTGTTACCATAAAGATTTAATGACTTCATTGATTGGTGTTCTGTCCTGGTGGAAAGTGGATGGGCCAGAAATAAAACAATACTTATGAGTACCCATGAGGCCACTTGAAAAATACACTAAAGTGGAAAATGAGATCTCAAGTCTCTTAGACCCTGAACAGAATTGTCTCATTTTTACCGAGCTTAGGGATCTGGGAGTCACCTAGAGATGCCAACAGAATAGGAACAAAGGCCAGGAAAGTGTCAACCCCCTTCCCCACCCCGTGCTGCAGTGCTTCTAGTTAAACTGGGGGTTCAGTCTGCTTTCAGAATGCCTGTGCCTCTCCTGCCTCATTTTACAGCCACCGAGAGCTATCTTTGCTGTTTGCCATTTGCAAAATGGACACGAGTGTCATAAAGGATGAAGCTACCACACAGGAGGCTTCAGTGCCAAGAGACAGTCAATACAGACTGGCCAGTCTCCATTACTTTTATTGTTGTCTCTCTGGCATTTTTAGCAAGTTATTAGCTTCTATCAGACTCTCAGCTTCCTTATCCCTTAAATGAACAATGCTGCTCTCACTTTGAAATTCTCATTCATTTTCAATTATAAAAATGATAGTTTTGAAATTTACCATGGATTCTATTCTCTGAGGACTCCGCCCCAGACTTTCAAAATTAGGTGCACTGTGAAGCAGGTGTTAACTTCCAGAAGGAGAGTTCAGAAGTAATGTCTCTGAGAGGGGAAGAGGATGTAATGGAAGGCTCTGTCTGGTTTGCTGTATTCCTCTCTCTGGTGTAACCAGCCTGGGAGCTCATTAGGTCTCCCCTTGTCCAGAGACTGTGCAGAGAAGTGGTCACCTTTTATACGTGATTAGAAGCTGATTGCTTAGGGTGAGCATCTTTGAAACTATACAAGAGCATTTTCTTCTCTGAAACAGAAGCAGCAACCTCTCTCTGTGCTTTCTGTGCTTTCTTATTGTTTAACAACCACAAAGCTCTTCAGAACCACAGGGCAATGAGTCTGGTGGCGACCACTGGACTGGGCAGCCATTTTCTGCACAGTTAGTGCATCTGTGTAAGTAATGTTTGCCTCTTGGTTCTACAAGGATCATTTCCACTTTCTGTTATTTGATCATAACAAATACAAGGCAGTTGGTTGTGCTTTGGCAACATACTTGGCTGTTGGCATTGTTTTCCTTTACATATGGCCAATCATTTTCTTCTCCAGCAAGGTAATGAAAGGACTCTTTCCTCCCCACAGGAAACTTCAGTATGCTGTTTTGCTTGTTTCTTTTCTTTTTCTTTTCTCTTTTTTTTCTGCTGCATGCTTTGCAGTT
The DNA here is from genome assembly GCA_028658305.1 of Pachyuromys duprasi. NCBI lineage: Eukaryota > Metazoa > Chordata > Mammalia > Rodentia > Muridae > Pachyuromys > Pachyuromys duprasi. Next base: position 3,052,045 of record CM053748.1, on the reverse strand, counting down.
AGCCTCGTGAAGAATACAAACCTCTTTTCTTTTCAGAAGAGTAGCCAGCCATCTTGAGAAAAGCCCACTATCAAAGCTTCATCTTGATGCAGCAGATGGATGAAAGCTCTCTCAGACAAGCAGTATTTTTCTTGGGATAAAAACACAACAGGTATCCAGGTCTCTTCCCAGAGTGCATTACCATCTTGACATGTGGCTGAATCTTCAGGTTCATGCTGTGTCCACAGCCAACAAAACCAACCAATCAGCCAACCAACCAACCAACCAACCAAACAACCAACCAACCAACCAAACAAACAACCAGGCAAGCAAACAAGTAAAAAACAAAACACAAAACAAAACAAAAACTCCAAAAGTTTCTTCTCAAAATTCTCAGGAAAAGCAACAAATATATGAATGATGGCAAAGTTCTCATTAGGATTTCTTTTAAGCATGTTGCCCAATTCATTAAAAGGCAATATTGACTTTTGTGTCTTTAAAAAAAAACTTTCATGTATAAGACATGTAGTCCACATGGATAATGTCGGCATCTTTAAACAAAGTGAAATGATAAACGACATCTTTTTCATTATCTCCCAAGTCACTATGGATCATCTCTCTGGTGTTTGCAGTCAGTTCATGTGGTTCCATTCGGGGTAAACCCTCAGCCCCAGCCAAGCTCCAGCAGCTCATTTCCTATTCAAACAAGTTAAATACAAGAAACAAAATGAAGATAAATTCTTCAATGGACCAAGATAAGCTGGGTAGGGGAGGGGAAGGACAATTAGCCAGTCTTAAGCCAGCTCTGCTCTGCCAAGCTTTGTCTTTGCAGCTTTTAGAAGGAAAAACGAAATCTGTTCTGAGGTGGAGGTTAGGGGATTTCTATCTTGTTCTCATACCTGAGGCGTTTGGCAACAGGGTCAAAGGTGCCTGGAAGAACATCCTTAACAATCCTTCCCTGTGTCGCTATGGAAAGAGGCAGAGGGGAAGGTACAGTAAGAGTGTTCTAGAGAGGAACTGGGGTTTGGGGTGTCCTTTGTGCAAACCCTCATGCCAGGATAAGTTTCTAACTGAAATTCTTACAGAGAATCAGAGTTAGGTTAGAGTCAGTGGAAATCACCTCGTTTTCTTTTCGATTGTGCACTTCTTCCCTCAGTTAAACCAGTGTGAAATTTCACTCTTAGTCTTTGGTTTTTCTGAGTATACTGCTCCCCTTATTTCTCAGGTTTTAATTCCATTTTCTCCCCTCATGTGAAAGACCATCTGATCTTTTCCTGTCATCCCAACAACACGCAAAGCCATAGTCTAGAGTTGTCACTTTGCTAATCAGAAGATTACAGATGTGTCTCACCAGAATCTTTTCTTGGAAGCTCATAGAAATGTGGAGTACCATGCATCCCAGAACTCCTGAACCTGTAACTGTAGTTTCCAGGCTTTCTACATAATTTTCATGCATGGTGAAATTTTGTTCTCTGATTCATTATTGGCAGGCCAACAGTCATAGTTTTGCTGTTGTTGTTGTTGTTTTGGTTTGGTTTTAATTTTTTTGAGACAGGGTTTCTCTGTTTCGCCCTGGCGGGTGATTTTAATTTTCCTGTCTCCAGCTGGCTAGGCAACCTTGGGGAAGTCATTTCAGTTCGCTAGCAATCATTCTTGGTACCGATGACCAGGTCACACTGCTCTGACACTCAACAGTTTTAAATATAAGACTCTCTATGAACAAACAATAACAGTTCATTGAAGCGTTCTGTGGCCGCACACAGTCTGAGCGGTGCACACCTTGAGTGAGCATGTTTCCTGTCCATGAATCGTTATTTTCTGGCTCCCTGTTCCTTCATGTTACATGAACAAAATGTTATGCTGTTTCATTACTTTGTAAGAATCATGAAAACAAGACAGGAAGGGTGGATCAGCAGTTCATAGTCTGTACTACTTTTCCAGCAGAGGTGAGCATGCTGTCCCACATCCACACCAGGAGGCTTGCATACAGAGCAGTGGTTGCCTGCATGTGACTTGCACAAAGTCCAGATAGTCAGAAGCATACTTGATTTTCTTCAAGGCTGTGTACCCTGGTAGATTGCTGACACTTCAGTGGGTGGTCTTATGTCCATGCTCATGCATATGACACTAAGTGGCTGATCCTATAGCCATGCACATAAGCATGTTTTGTTTGTAAAAGGTTTGAAGTTAGGAATGAGATGTGGTAGTGGGGCTGTTGGAGGAGTCCAAGGGGCTGTAATATGATCAAAATATATAGTATATAGACATAAAATTCTCAAAGAATAAATAAAACATGTATATGATAAAAAATGAAACATGTATGTGTATTTTAAAATAGAAAATTAAAATAAAAATATGAACAATAACTAAAATATGCATAAAACATTTTTACATCATATAAGTGGTGCTAGAAGGATACAAAATGAAAATGATGATAAAATAAGTTGTCAATAACCAAACTAGTGAACAGAGAAGCGACACCCAGAAAATCTTAACTCCCAAAAGAAGTAAGGAAAATGGTAACTGGAAAGCAACATCAAAGGGCAGTGAACTGAGGACTGTGGCTTGCAGAATTATAGAAGCCATTTTCCATTCTGTAAATGATTATTTTCTGTACAATATTAGAAAAAAATCACACTTAGTCTGAGTGGGAAAACTTTAGTTCTCTAGGAAGATAAAATTATAAGTCTTATAGTAGTATCAGACAACCCTTTTATTGGGGGGAGGAGAATTATTTTTCTTCTTACTGACAATAGGTTCTTTCTCTTATAATATATCCTGACAACAGTTTTTCCTCCTTCTGCTCCTTCCAGTTTTTTCCCAACTCCCCTCCCATCCTGACCCAGAACAGGCTGCTAGGAGACAACAACCAAACAGGACAAAATAACATACAATAAGATGAAACAAAGACTATCACATCAAAGGTGGAACGGAAGAACAGAAAAAAAAAAAAAACAGAAGAAAAAGAGCCCCAAGAGCAAGCACAAGAATCAAAGACCCACTTATTCGTACACTCAGGGGTCCCATAAAAATACTAAACTGAAAGCTATTTTATACACACACATATGTATATATGTATATATGTATATATGTATGTATGTATATATATGTATATATATATATATATATAGAGAGAGAGAGAGAGAGAGAGAGGGAAAAAGAAAGAGACAGAGAAGGAGAGAGAGAGGGAGGGAAAGAGAGCGAGGGCCTGTTGTATACCCATGTAGTTCCTGTGCTCACTGCCTCACTCTCCGTGAATTCATATGAGACTTACTTCGTAGATTCATAGGTCTTGTTCTCCTGGTCCTCCATCCCCTCCAGCTCTTACTCTCTTTCCACTTTCTCATCCATAGGGTTTTTTGAGCTCTGAGGGAACGTATTTGATGAAAATACAGTTGCTATGGAAATTAATATAGTGGTTCCTCAGACAGTTTAGAATTAGTCTACCTCAAGACATCCTTTTAAAAATTATTTATTTTTTATGTCTGTGTGTGTGTGTACGTGTGTGTGTGCCCATAGAGGACAGAAGAGGATATTGGGTTCCCTAAAGCTGGGCTCACAGATGGCTGTGAGCCACTTTACATGGGTACTGGAACTCATGTTCTCTAGAAGAACAACACGTGCACTTAACTGCCAAGCCATCTCTTCAGCCTTCACACGTTCTCTTAAATACAGTAAATGACTGATGTCAGGGTGTGCAAAAGATACTTTATATAAAAAACAAGCAAAGGGGTAAAAATAGAACTGCCACTTTCCAGTCATCAAATACCTTAAAATATGTAAAATGAAGGACAGCCAAATGAAACCTTTGTATGGGAAAAAGTTGAGATTCTATAAACTTATTTTAGCATTAAAAATTCAAGTAAAAATTTACTACATAAAAGATGGTTTTGAACCTTACACACATGAGGAATGAATAGAAAGGTGCACATGAAATGCACACCTATTTTACAAAGTTCCTGAAGCCACTAAGAAAGGTAGTTCATAGGATGGGGAAAGGTCTTGAAAATAACTCATTTAAGTGTGTATGTTTGTGTGTACATGTGTACATGTGTGTATATGTGTGTGTGTACAGCATAGGTTTCACATGTTTGTGTATGTGGCTTGTGGAAGCCAGAGGACAACATTAGGTGTCCTTGTTCAGCTGCCCTCATCATGTTTTCTTTGGAGATGTCTTTCAATGGCTTGTAGCTTATCATAAAGGCTACATGGCTGGGCAGTGAGTCCCAAGTGTTCTCCTGTCTCTGTGCCCCTAGCACTGTGCCACAACACCTGGCTTTTTTTTAAAGTAATTTATTTATTTTTATATTAATCACAGGTTATATACTTTGTATCCCAGCCATAGCCCCCTCCCTCATTCCCTCCCACTCTCCTCATCCCTCCCTCATCTTCTCCCTGCCTGCCTCCAGGTCCACTGATAGAGGAGGACCTCCCTCCCTTCCATATGACCCTAGCTTATCATGTCTCTTCAGAGCTGGCTGCAATGTCCTCTTCGGGGATCTAGTTAGGCTGCTCCTCCCTCTGAGGGAGGGGGGAACAGTCGACAAGCCAGCCATTGAGTTCATGACAGAAATAGTCCCTGTTCTCCTTACTAGGGTACCCAGTTGGATACTGAGCTACCGTGGAACACCTGGCCTTTTAAATGTGGGCTCTGAGTGATCAAACTCAGGCACTACTTCAAGGCAAGTAGTCATCTGCCAGCCCCCCAAATTTATGACTTCGATGTTTTATTTTAACATATTACAGACCAACCCCATTTGTTTTTTCTAATTGGCACATAAGCAGCATCTATTTTACTCTTTGAAGATAATCTCAGTGTATGGGTGTTTCTCCTGAATGTATGTCTGTGCACCACATGCATGCCTGATGTGTGAGGAGGACAGAAAGGACTTTGGATCCCCTGAAATTGGAGTGTCCGTCTGTTGTATGCCTTCATGTGGGTCCTGGGAAATAAATCTGGCTCTTCTGAAATGGCAGCCAGTACTCTTAACCTCTGAGCTGTCTCTCCGGGCCCTATTAGATTGTCTTCAAGTTTGTCTTGCTTTTGCTTAACTAAATAGGCAATTATAATAAAACAGATATCAGTTATTTAAAGTTGATATTTGTATATTATAAATGTATGTTTTATATATTTGCATGCAGTGATATGTGTATATATAGATATACATGCTTACATAAAAGTGATAAAAATCCAACGTTAATGATAATTAGGTTAAGGGGACTTTGGTCTTCTGCCTTTGTGGTAGGCCTCTACTCTGGCAGAAGCTATGAAGACTTCATTCATATGCCCTGTGGTTAGGAAATACATTATGATTTCATCCTAAAGAAACAGTAAATATTTACTAGGAACATTTGTTGCTATATTTACACAACTATGGAGGATTTCTCCATTTACTAGCAAATATTTATGGAACATTTACCATGTTCATTGAATCCTCACAGTACCCATAGCCTAGCTGCCAGTGTTTACTTTGTGTTTATAGCAACGAAATAGTTGAATAAGACACATGAAAAAACTCAAGAAGAGTTGATTAATTTCTTTTATCTGTATATTATAAAGTTTTGGAATTTTAAAACAAGTTCACACATAAAAAATTTAAAGAAATGTATAATGTTACTTTAGTGAATTGTATAGAGTATAAAATAGTTTACACATTGTGATAATTCTGATAAAATTAAAATCTTTACATAACTGTAGAAATAGTTGTATTGATATTATTTGGGGATATTATAAAATGTAATAGCTATATTTTTATTATCTTTAATAGTATGCAAATAATGATTAATTGAATAATGTTTTTAAAAGTAAGAAACATTTTTAGAAGTAGCCTAAGAATAGATGATTTTCATCTTTAAATAATAAGCTATGGATAATAAATTTGGTTTTATTATTGTCACATCCCTCAAATATTTTATCACTTTATTGTATATAAAGAAAATATAAGGTTTTTAAAATTACACACATCCTTTGGTTCAATGACATCTTTAAGGCTCACTTAACAAATACACGTGACACGTGACACAACAATCACTTCATGTTCTGAAAATATAAAGGTAAAAGCAATATAAATCTCCTCCCATTAAGGAATTCACTAGACGGAACCCACAGAATGTTTTGTAGCAGTACATATAGAATGGGGAAGCTCCATATACACATAGAAGGGTGAAAAGGAAAGCAAGGTACAAAATGATATGTGCGTGTGGATTGATTTATTAACATGTTTCCTCAAGTGTGCACGGATTAGCAAGAACCTGTGGCTTTTACAAGAGTAAGGCAGGAGGGTTTCAGAATTTTCATTTTATATCATACGTATTATTTCGGCTTGGCTTCTATTTTCATATCTTATGATTAAAGCACATTTGGAAAAGAATATGGGACATAGTACACTGTTGCCTGTTGAGAACTTTGTATGAGAAGGAAGACCTAGCTTTTGTAAGCTATGTCTGCAGCTCTGTGAACTTCTAAAATTATTTTAAATTAAAAAGTGAAAAATTGCTCCTGAATTCATCAGACTTTTAGGACCCGGCTTCTTAGAGTCCATTTTAACTTTCATGAAAACGATTTTATAACAATAATGTAAAGACAGGAGGTGTTTTGAAAGCAGTCTCTACACTGCAATGGCCTTTGGGATGATGAGGGAGAATAACTGTTTAACTGACATGGCAAGAGATGATAGAAGAGCAAGAGTGATAGAGCACTCAGCTTTCATGTGGGAAAGGGACAAGAAGCTGGGGTTCGGAAAGACTGGTGGGAAAGATTCACCCTGAAGGATCCAGGTCAAACATCCAGAAGAAATTGCTTTCTGTAATTTCCACAATGCCACTCCGTCACCTCTGTTACTACAGTGGATACAGGGCTAAGTAAAAATAAAAGCCTATTATTTATTGGGTAAAATTCCAAAGGCAGCTGCAGCCCAGGAACCATGGGACCTATGGACGCTGTCAGTGTCTGGCAGTCATGAACGGCAGTCGGCTGTGAAATCACCTTCAACTCTGGGCTGCAATTAGACCACAAAGTTAGTTTTTATTGTTTATTTTTTTCCCATTCTTCTGTTGCCGTCTGAACGTATGGATAAAGCAGTTTTTACAACACCTTCCATGTTTATCATGTTTAATTCTTTTTCTTCCATGCTAGATTGAATTTAAGGGTCACTGAAGTCAGCAGCCACTGACCTTTGCCCTCCTAATCGTTCTCACCATTAATACTTGACCCTAAAAGCTATGTATACAATAAAGCATATTTATAGGTGCAGAGGGAAGGGCAGAGCAGAAACAATGTGAGCTGAGTGATTATTTGTTTTGCCATGCTGAGCAGAAATTAGGAATGTTCGCACAGTCTCCTCCCTGGAGGTGAAGCTGGCCTGGCTTTCTTTACTGTGTCTTAAGTGGAACATTAGGATCAATTGACATTTGAGGGTCTCATTTGACACTTTCACGTATTTTGGTCACATTCGTAGCCCTGAGGTCTTTGGATATGAAAGAGTATATATATATATATACATGTATGTATGTATGTTTTCTCTACACATGGCCAGATGTGATAAACCAACAGGAGAAAGGGCCCAAACTCTCCACTTGAACGCACACTTTTTTCTCTTTTCTTTCTTTCTTTCTTTGTTTCTTTCTTTCTTTCTTTCTTTCTTTCTTTCTTTCTTTCTTTCTTTCTTTCTTTCTGTTTTTTTTTGCAGTTTCTGCATGCTGTGGGGTTTCTTCCTGTATCAGTGCATAATTTATCTGTTTCTGTATATGGGGGGAAAATACCATCTCTCATAAAACCAAGTCATACTTGTGTTTGATACCCCTGATCAAAGCTCTAGGAATATATATATATATATATATATATATATATATATATATATATATATATATTCTCTCTCTCTCTATATATATGATATATATACATATATATATGTATATATATATAGTATGTATGTGTTCTTCACAGAAGAAAAAAATAACATTTTTATTCTCAAGGATTAGGGATGTAAAGGTTTTTATATAATTATTTAGGGTTTTGGGAAATGTCTCTCACTCTTCAATTTAATCTCAGGAGAAGAGTATGGAATCTTCACGCCTGGATAGTCTGGCATCTGTTCCCATAGACCTTGCGTGGTTTTGTTCCACAGCACTTTCTGGGGTTGGTTTTGTGATGTGGACAAACCCATACTTTTATTAGTTTCCTTTGCTTTCTTTACTCTTCTTTTTAATATACACAGTTTCTGAGATATATTTTTTAAACTTCCACTATCAACTAAAAACTTTTCACTTAAAAGAAACTGCACCACAGAAAATGATTCATTTCCTGTGAACAACTTATAGGACATCCACAGTGCCCATCAGTTCTTACAGTTACAGAAAATACTGCTTTCAGCATGTCGTGAGTATGGGCCTATATGCATACACCAGTATGAAATAGTGCACCATTAAATACTGCTTAAACACACACAGACGTTGCAAAAAGGACAAAGTTCACTATAACTTTTGGGGAGTGACTAGATACAGTTTTTTTTTCTGAGGCATAGGATAATTATTTTGGCAATATTCAAAGTATCCAAAAGGAATGCATAGTGATTAAGGCAAAGAATTTCTCTTGGTCACAGATTGACAGAGTCCTGGGCTTATAAAATACTCTATTTCCTCCATTAATTGTGTCCATGTGGAGTTGTAACCAAGTAGCTGAAACAAATAAAACTTAAGTAATATTGTTTCCTCTCAAAATATTTCACTTAATTCATAGGAGAGGTTTGAACTCATTAAGCAGGCACAGAACCCCCTGTATCCCAGAGCCCCTCCACCACGCCATTCCGGTGGAACATTCCAGCACTGTCCATGGCATCCCCATGCTTCTTGGTGTGGAAGGATTGTCTGCTGCTCTCTCATTTGGGTGTGTCTGGTGGAAAGGTAAGCAGAGCATTCAGAGCTAGCCCCCTGCCCGTGGGCATGCACTTACCTGCTTCTCTCCTGTTCACGTAGTCTGGGAAAGCCTCCTTTCCATATGCCTTGGAACTTACTCCAAGGAGTATTCCTAGAGCTTTGACCAGGGGTATCGAACACAATATGACTTGGTTTTATGAGAGATGGTATTTTCTCCCCCATATACAGAAACAGATAAATTATGCACTGATACAGGAAGAAACCCCACAGCATGCAGAAACTGCAAAAAAAAAAAAAACAGAAAGAAAGAAAGAAAAGAAAAGAGAAAAAAGTGTACATACAAGGGGAGTGTTTGGGCCCTTTCTCCTGTTGGTTTATTACATCTGGCCACGAGTACAGAACAGATAAAAGTAAGCAAGGAGGCTTGTAGGGCCAGCCCCCTTTGATTCCTAGCACACAGAACAGAGCTCTTTTCCAACTTTCCTCCAGGCCTTTTTCATCTTTAGGGTAAATCTCAGGAATAGCTGATCTCCTTACAGTGAAGTCAACATGGCATCAGGAAGTGAAACTGGCTTTAGTTTATATTTAGCTGTTTTCTACCATCATTGTCTGCACTATTGAGTCCAAGAGTCAAGATGAGCAGTCATTCAAGATTGCCAAGAAAGCAGGCTAAGGTGCTTGTAGGGGTCTGGCACATTCTAGCTGGAGATTAAAAATATATTTCTTAAATATCAATCTGCCTATTTTCTGCTCATCAAAATGTCAACCCTTCAGCACCTGGCGGACAAGAGAGATCCAACCCCAATCCACTGTGCTTCTCTTACGGACTAACGGAGTGAGTGGTTGCTCTTGACACCATGTGATGTCAGGTTTAAGTTTCTAAGAGCCAGTATTTTCCATTGGGCTGAGGCAAACTTTCATTTTGTCTTATGAGTTGAAGAGCAGAGTGAGGGAACAGCCTAGGCACCTCAAGCACACGGTGACACGGGAAACAAAGTGGCTTTGACTCTCCAATGTGATTCTTTTCTAAATAGCTGTGACATGGTCATGGTGACAAAACATACTGAGTGAACCCAGCTTCAGGCTGTAAAGTTTTTCCCTTTATGGTAGCAGTAAACCAAAGTGCATGGAAACCAGCAAGTAGATTATTTGAGGCAGCTTAAGATTTCCATAATTGGTGGTCTTATCTATATGGCCAAGATTTTTTTTCAAAAAAGGAATAAAATAATGAACCAAAAGGTTTTATTTTTATCATCTTATGGTGTATTTTCTGAAGAATAACCAAGACTAATCACAGTAGGACAGGCCTGAAATATTAAACCTTGAGGAGGTGGAAGCAGGAGGGTCAGGAACTGAAGGCCATCGTTGGCTTTGGTGTGAGTTCAAGGCTGGCCTGGGCTACAAATTGGACTTCATCTTACAACTCCCAACTTTAACGAAAAAGAAAGCTGTCAAAGAATAGTTATCATTATACTTTTCTTAAAATGTCATAACTGGTTGGTTGTGTGTAAAGGCACCTGCTGTCAAGGCTGATGACCTGAGTTTGAAGGACATAATCACTTTCCCAAGTTCTTCTCTGACCTGTTCCATAGCACTTATCCTCCCAGAAAATAAATAGGTAAGTATAGGAATAACTTGAAATTTACACATTGCAGAATCTATTGCTTTATATTTACAAGCACAGTGCTGTTGTAGTGTAGGACCATCCTACTTGGCTATCAGTCTAACGCACTGCTGAGCCTTTTCATCATTTTCAGACACAAATCTAATAATCATGAAACAAAAAGACCTTACTTCTTTTTCCCTTAGTCCCTGAAAATCATCTTTTTAATCTGTGTCTATGGATTTAACTCTTTTCTCAGCCAAGGTGAGCCGTTCACAGTGACTTCTTTTGCACCCGGCTTACTTTACCATGTTTTCAAGGCTTGTTCACCTCATAGTGCATTTCAGACTTTTATTCTCTGGTAAAGGATGGATGATATACTGTAGCTGGAGTTTGATACTGTGTGTGTTTTTTTTTTCTTCCACCAGTTTCTACCTCTTTCCAACCCTTTTAACTTAACACTAGGTATGAGGGGAGAAAAGATCAGTGAGAAAAAGGGGCAGCGTTATCATTAAACGGTTTCCTGCTGATTAGGGGTGCCCAGCTCCATTGGACCAGTTTGATCTTTGCTATCAGGATATCTAATTTCTTCTTCTTGTTCTTCTTTGTGCATGACTACTTAACAAACTACAACCAACAGCAACCAACACCCGACTAACAACCCACCAACAATCAACCCCCTATTGGGCCTCTGGCATTTATATAATCTCTCAAAAGTCCCAGAATTCTGCAGATCACACCATCACAGAGACTATCTTTATTGCATGGTCAGTTTATGTCAATCTCATCCAAGAGCCATCCAATGACATCACACAATATATCCTGTAGCTACTTACTATTTTCTGATTACTTCATAGCATTACATAGCATTAATCTTAAGGGACACAATGGGGAACCACAGTATATTTTTGATTTGATTGTATCAAAATCATAACCCTGCTCATGACAAGCTTCCCAATTTCCCTGAAAATGTTTTTAATGTACTAGAAGATTAATTTATGCTTATGAATTATATAAAGTTAAGTTAAAATTTAGTTTTTGCTACATTTTCCTCAGTTAAAAGGACCAAGAGAAAAAAGATACATAACCAACATAAAGGAATTTGACCCTTTCCTGACTTTTTCAGTTGTTTTTAGAATGTTATAATATGAAAAAAGTAGTAATTTGCATTAACATGAGTATAGGTGTGACACCCAGTAATGAATTCCTGGCCTTCACAGCTAGAATGCCTGGGTGGGAATGGTGGTCTGCCACTTTCTGTTAAGTATGATTTTGGCTCATTAGCTTCTTCTACTCTCACCCTCCTCACCTGAAAATTGGGGCAACACTAATCAAACCATTGTGAGGATTAAATGAAATATCCTAGAGAAGTCTCCTCTAAGTTTCCAGCCTAAAGGACTGGCTATACAATGACATCATTTGACTTCATTTGGTGACAACATTAAAAGACTAAACCCACAGGCCATAATGGATTGGAAGTAGGTTAGAGGACACTCCCGGCTGTGGGGAGCAAGTGAAGTTTGGAGTGAAGGTGTATTGTTTGACGTTAGCCAGACATATAAAGGACCTTCTACCCACGAGAAAGTGGCAAAGCCTTTCCTCTAGGTCAAGCTCAGAAAAGCAAAGCCTTGCCCTGTCCAGGTACACATGTTTACAAACCATTGACTTTATGTACAAAAATTAGCAATTATTACTGCTCTTCCTAAGTTTACAGCCCAAGACTGCTTGCCTGTAGGAATAGATGTGTATGAAATAATATTGGCCTAAAGCAACCATCTCCAAATGGGTTCTGTAAAGTTCTATGTTCCCTGAGGCTATTGAACTCTTCCCACCCGTGCTGTAACAAATACTCTGAGGCTCCAGGTCATTGTGTAGTGTGGATGCCACCCCATCAGAGAGCACACAGCTCACCTAACCCCAGCTGTCCTTGTGGCTATGTGTCTTTCCTTTCTTCATTCTCTTGATGCCCCTAGCCATTTTCCAAGGACCAAGCTATGCTGGACATAGCATCTGGAAACTCTTTCTCCCTTTCCCCCATTATGAATAGGAGGTTCTAGAGACCAAAATAGCATGTGACTTCACAGGACATATTTGGGGAAGGTTTCTTTAGTCCAATTTTATTTTATACAAATCTGTTTCCATCCTGGAATCAATGAGATAAATACTGGAAAAAAAGTGCTGCAATGGATGGAAATTATTTATTAAGGAAAACAATGTGTGGCCCTAGAGAAATAAATTGAAGTCAACATGTGCATCTCAGCAAAGCCACTAGTTCTATTGCCTTTTGTACATTAATTACAAACATGTATAAGAGAATCAGGCATATGTGCAAACACAATTAGATATATAGTGCACAATTACCTTATTTTAAATTGTTTCTTTCTCCATTTCCCCGTTTTTAAAAAAAAATCCCTTGTCTCTCTTCTTTCTTAATTTTTTTCTCTTCTTCCTCCTCCTCCCTTAGATATTTTTTTATGAACCATCCAGGCCAGATTTTATTAGCATTAGTTAAAGGTGGTTGTCAGAGTAAGGAGCAAAGAGCAAGTGCTGTTATCTTCGCGCTGTTTCACGGCGTGTGTAAACACACTGTGCACCAGCAGAAATGCCCCAGATGGAATTAGCACAGCAGTCAAAACTCCACAGATCATGCTGGCCTGGTGGCATTTATTCATTTTTGCATGATGAATGGATGCAAGAAGTGATCATTAGGGAACATAATGGTCTCTGATGATGTATTTATGACATGGAAAGATGTCATGTGATGAAGTGTTTACAACATGTAATGAGGTTGTGTAACAATCTCTTTACAGCCCGCAATTACATCGACTAATTCCTTATAAAAATACTCCACAATGTGCTGTTCGCGTGCATGTGCTTGATACACAGCACTCTCAGAAGGAGCTCCTCTGTGCTACAGAATCCAGCCTCTTGCATGACTCAGTACACTGTTTCCTATCCAAGGCCTATAAAAAATCCTGGGTGTTTAGTTAGTAGACTCCAAGAATTTCTTCTTATTGAGGGTGACAGGCCAACTAATATAAGGCATATGTGTTGATAGTTTCATGAACTGGAGTTCTCGAGGGTGGCTTTACACCTGTGATAGTCATCTTGATGTCTATTCCCTTTTGTTGAAGCAAGGGAAGTAGTGTGTCCTTCTGCGACCTGACATCTGGAGTGACTAATGTTTGTACCCAACTCCTCACTTCAGCCTGTTAAGTATCTTTTGCATTGTTTTACTATTTAGTGAAGAACATTGCTTAAAAACCACAAAACAATAAAATACAGACAGAAAATATCCCCCTTATGAAGTTGTGGATACAGGATATCATAAGTGACTTGGTGAAGATGGGCAGGAACTAGGGTACAGGAGCTGCTTAGTGTTTACATTTAAGTTGCAAATGAGCTCTGAACATTTGGGACAAATGTGAATCTTATATGTAGTAAGGAAAACCTGGACCCATGTTACAGATGAAGAGGATGATAAGGAGAGGTAAGGGTGATAAATGGACATAGGCAGAAAAACAGGATGCAGAAGTACTGTCGGCCTGATTCTTACCCCAGCATGTGCGAGCAGCTGTCATGAGTCCTAGTCTCAGGGAGATGAATGGGTGCTAAGACCAACAAAAATAGTAGGCAAGACTGTGGGAAAAAATGACATATAGGTGCAAATATTTTGGTTTGTAAAAATTTGAATAATTACATTGTGGAGACTGATCGAAGAGTGCATGGACTACGTAAAATTAGTTGACATTTCATCATATTGAAAAGTGCTGGTTAGCCAGGTGTGGCGGTGCACACCTTTAAGCAGGGAGGCAGAGGCAGGTGGGTCGCTGTGAGTGTGTCCAGGACAGTCAAGGCTACACAGAGAAACCCTGTCTCAAAAAACAAACAAACAAAACCAAAAGAAAGAAAGGAAAGTGCTGGTTCTTTCAGATTGGGATCTATAACATAGGTCCTTAACATCACAAGGGATGTGGCTAACCCACTGCAATGAGATGAAGTAATAAAACCTTGGCAGGAGGTGACTTTGACCAGTTAGCGCAAACTTATCTCTCATTTACACATTTTATTATTTCAGGTTACCTAACTTACCTCAACTAAACTTTATGGTAGTGTAGGAACTGGAAAAATACGCTTCTCCCACAAAGGTAGGAAATAAAATGTAAAATGGAAAGTTATATGTTCCCTCCAAAGTCTTCAAGTGAACAAATGGCAACGTCATCATGGACGTAAAAAAAAACTGAGAGAAATCTACACTCCATAGCATTGAAAAGCACGAAGTAACCACTGGCCAACCTAGTGGACAATGTGGAGGAACTTAACTCAAAAAAGCTTACACAGGTAGATCATAACACACAAAGTGTGGTGGTGTCTGTTTGCTACCTGCTCTCAGACCAAAACACTCCATGCAGAGGCAAGACAATGGGCTTTCAGGAGACCAGCTCCCATACTGGAGTTGTTGCAGAGCAGTTGGTGACACATGTCCCTTAGCAGAATTAATTTCACACCACAGAAACGTAAAGCCCATGGTTTAAAAAGTAATTGATGCAAAAGAACCTTATGTCAGAAAGAGTCAGAAAGGTGGGTATGAATTTAGAGTGCAGTTACTGTACTTTTCTGTGGCGGCTGCAGCACCCTGGCCCCAGGCCTCTGAGGAAACGCAAAACCACTCTCCATGGGGAGGAACACATATGTTTAAACCGATAAATCGGATTTGAGAGATAACATGGCTCTGGACAGTGGGACATTAGGCAACTTAGTTGAAATGCTGTGGTCATCATTTTCACCTGATTTCTGCTGTGAAGCTTTCATTCAGTCTTTTGCTTTGGTCAGTTCTAAGAAGAAGATCTACATGGAAAGAATGGTAGCTTGCTCATGGTTGACTCCATGATTCAGTTACTGTGATATATTTTACGGGTCACATGTCAGTCATTTTTGAGTTATGCATTTTTGGTTTTATTTTTTATTTTTGAACCTATAATATAATCACAAAATTTCTACCCCTCACTCTCCTTCAAATTAATTATTATTGCATGAATATATGTATATAGATATATTTCTAAATATAACCTATGAGGTCCATATAATGTTATATGATTCATAATAAACGAGAGGCCAATTTAAACAACATCTTAGGAAAAGTGGTGTAGTGTCTTGAGCAGAAGCCACACATTTAGATTGAATTTTTTGTGCTGTGGGCAATAGGGATAGAATACTGAAATGAAACAGGGATTTGAAAATTTAGTTTCTTTCTTTTTGTCCACAAGCAAAACGAGGCATGAAATCTGCTGTAACAATTCACTACCTAAGCAGAAGAACTGGTGTGGGAGTAGAGGAGGCGCGTGATTCAAATTGCATTCGTGTTAGTGAGGCAACTGAGGGAAAAGGTTCTGACACGGTCACATCCTAAAAAATACTTTATTTCCTGCAGATGCTGCAGAAGTTGCATCCTCATTTTCAATGAAATCTTAAACTTGTGCTCCATTTTCCATTCAAATTTCGAAAAAAAATCAGTTGACATTTCTTTCTCTTAGATTATAAGGTATTTTTAAAACTTGACTTGACATCGACTTTAAACATATTAATGCTTTAGCGTGAAGGTGTCAGATCCCTTGGAACTGGTGTTACAAACAGTTGTGAGTTGCCATGTGGGTTCTGGGAATTGAACCTGGGTCCTTTTAAAGAACAAACAGTGCCCTTAACCACTAAGTCTGAGGGATAGGAGCTCCACAAAGAGATCAAGAGAACCAAAAAATCTGGGCACAGGGGTCTTTTCTGAGACTGATAATCCAACCAAGGACCATGCATGGAGATAACCTAGAACCCCTGCACAGATGTAGCCCATGGCAGCTCAGTGTCCAAGTGGGTACCCTAGTAATGGGAACAGGAACTGTCTATGACATGAACTCAGTGGCTGGCTCTTTGATCACCTCTCCCTGAGGGGGAGCAGTCTTACCAGGCCACAGAGGAAGACAATGCAGCCAGTCCTGATGAGACCTGATGGGCTAGGGTCAGATAGAAGGGAAGGAGGGCCTCCCCTATTAGTGGATTGGGGAAGAGGCATAGGGAGGAGATGTAGGAGGGAGGGTGGGACTGGAAGGGGATGAGGGAGGGGGCTACAGCTGGGATACAAAGTGGATAAATCGTAATAAATAATAAATAAATAAATTAAAAATGTTAATGCTTTATTGTTTTAGAATTTCATACGTATTTTGATAATTTTCAACTCCCTACTTCAATTCCTCCAAGATCTTCTCCCACATTCCTACCCACCTAAATTCATTCTCCTTCTCTCTCTCTCTCCTTCTCAAACAATAGAGTCTAATTCATCTTGGCTCACTACTCCTGAGCATGGGTCATAGACTACCATGTGGTAGATATTCCAGGTGTCACATCATTAAAGAAAACTGACTTTTTTTTCTCCCATTGGTAATCAAATGCTAGTAGCATCTCTGCTAGGGGTGAGATTTCATATACATCTCTCCTATTCCATGCTGAGGTTTTTCTTTTTTGACCCTAGACAGTCTTGTGCATGATGTCACAATCACTGAGTCCATACACTCTGATGTGTCTGGAATACACTGCTTCCTTGTGTGTTTAAGCCAGATGGAGTTCTGACACTGAGAGTGAGGAGTTAACATGCGCTCCAACTCCTAACAGAGAAGCCATCTGCAAATGATACTGCTCACAGAGGAAAATTAGGTTTCTCCAGTGAAGTCTCACTAAGTATGGTAGCTGTACTTAAGGGCAGGTCTCATGACCAAAGGTATAGGGCCAACACAAAACAAAGTCAGAGCTATTTTGTAGACTTTTGTCTCCTATTGCTTTACTTTGGCTTTTTTTTGTCTTATTGGTCTTTTACTTGTTCATTATAGTTTCTAATTTAAAGATTTGAGTGTGTTTTTGTTTTCCTTTTTTCTTTTTGCCTGATTGGCTTTTAAAGAAAGAGAGAAAGAAACTGTGAGGCTGGGTAGGTGAGGAGGTGTGGTGATCTGGGAAGTGAAATGTGGGAGGAGAAAAGCATCATCAGAATATATTTATTAAAATACATAAATAATGTTGATATAGATATAGAAATAAAATTTCTGTTCTGGACCAACACATAATTCTGAAAATGGAAAAATATTTTGCTGGAGTTATGTCTTATGCAGGAAGTGCTCTAAAATTCTGAATTATAAAGACAATATTTTCTTGATAGTACTTTGACAAGGAACAAATGTGTTACCACTTTTGATTTGGGAATTACAAAACTTTCCCATGTGATCTTGCCCATAAAACATCAGCACAGAAAGTGGAAGAAACAAAAATAAATGAAATTATCATTAAAGCAAATACCTAGAATTGAATCTTAATCTGTTCAAAACATTTGTTAAGTATCTGTTCACATGAAAGGTGATGGAAACTTAATAAAAAGTATTTTATAACGAGGGTTTGTATTGCCATTCTATTTTTAATGATAATGATATAGAACATGATGCACTTATTTGTCCTTAAGATCCCCCATAGCCAAAATGAATACTCAATGCTCCTGTGATTTCCTTAAAGAATCCAGATGGTATTCATAGGGTAGACAGACAGTCAGCTTTGAGTTTCTATGTGAACCAAGTTAGATACTTGATGACTCTCCCCGGTCCGGTTAGGGCCTTTGAGTTCAGCTTATAAAACTTTATAACTCCAGAAAATGGCACCTTTACAATGCTTTATTGCATAGGAAATGATTTTTGATTATCTTACTTTATACTAATTTAAGCTGTCATTCTTGTAGATGAATTGCTCTTCAAAAAGCTAAGGAACTTTCTGAAATAATGATAATTAACTAATGATAAACTTAGGAACGAAACTAGTTATTCATGAAATTTTTAGTATGCCTTTTTGCAAACATACAATAAAATATCTCCAAATATTATATCCGGCCTCACTTGTTTTTCTTTATTTTTTTATTACTACCCTTATTGAAAAATGCCTCTTCAAGAAACAGAAGAAAGCAATGCTGGTTTGGGTTGAAGGCTTGTACCACTGAAAAAGGCAGACAAAAACCCGTATACTGAGGTCAATTAAATGTCTAATCTGGTGCAGAGAAGGGATCTCCTTCTTTCCCTTGGGCCTGACCTGTCAGCAGTATTTCCCAATCACAGGGCATGGCCTTTCAATGTGGCCTTCTGAAGGTGAGGAATGATGAACGGGAGATGGGCCAGAGGGCAGCTACATCACTGAACAGCCAGTCGCAGGACTAGAAATGAAATTAAACCTTCTAAGTTCAAGAGTCTGCCCTTTTACAGGTCACCAGGCCCAGGGTAATTGCTCCAAAGAAAATAAGATCTCCACAAAACACACAGATTAAATATTTCTAATTAAAAAACAAGTGAACTAAGAAAGCAAAAATAAACAAAAGGCTAGGATCCAGAGTTGTAGGTAGTAGCAAATTTTACCATTTGATTTTTTTGGTTGAAATTTCCCACAGTGAATGCTTTTAATTAGTTCTTCAAGAGTTCTCAGTGTCATGGGTGTTTTTTATGTTACTCATCCCTCCTTACCTAACTTTTCCTAGATCCACACAGTTTCAACCACCCAAATTTGTGCCTCCTTCTCCTTTTCTTCCTCCTCCTCTTCCTCCTCCTCCTTTTTTCCAACCCTTCAAGATTAATTTGTGCTGACCAAATATCAGTGCATCACAGTGGAATGTGGTCAGCTTATCAGGGTCCACACTCTGAGAGAAAACTTTCTGTCCCTCTTCCAGCAGCTAGTATTTTGGCAAGACCTCAATACCTAGGGTTGAGATTTTGTGCCCAGTTTTTCTTTGTATGCTGAGATTCAGTCTGGCTTAGGCTTGCACAGGTTTGTGCGTTCCATCACCATTGCTGTGAACTCATATTTACAGCTGCATTGATGTGTCCAGAAGATTTTTCTGTGTAGTCATTGACTGCCTCTGGCTCTTACAATCATTCTACCTCATCTTTGGCAATGATCCCTGAATCCTGGGAGATATGTATATTCCTTTTAGGCCTGGGAATTCTGTAGACATTTATTCACTGTACCTTGGCTAGTTGTGGGTCTCTGTAGTAATCATAATCTACAGCAAATGGAAGCCTCTTCAATGATGGCTGAGAGGCATTGAACTATGGGTACAATGTTGTTAGTAGGAGTAGAAATAGTAGTAGGCTCATCTAAAGTTCTGTGTCCTGACTAACCATATGTTCTTGGCCTGATAATTGTTTGAGATATTGATTTTGTCATGTGGATCAGGATGTAAATCCAGTCAGAAAGTGTTTGTTTACTCCCATCATGTTCGTGCCATTAACGCACCAGTTGGCATGTCTTGCCAGGCCAGTTGTTATTGTAGCTGTCAGAGTTCATAGCTGGGTATGACTGGTGATTACTCTCTCCTCTGGTAGGATTGCGCAGTGATTGAAGGCACTGTGTGTGTGTGTGTGTGTGTGTGTGTGTGTGAGAGAGAGAGAGAGAGAGAGAGAGAGAGAGAGAGAGAGAGAGAAAACGCAAGAGAGAGAGAGAGAGAGAGAGAGAGAGAAAACGCAAGAGAGAGAGAGAGAGAGAGCATGTCTCTCTCTTACATAGTGCCTTCAATCACTAATGAAAACTAATAGTAATGAAGTTTCTAGGTCTGTAGCAGCTTGATTTCTTCATGTTCTGTGTCTCAAGTATGTTCTATCTTCAGCAACTGGACCTTACTGTCAAATTCTTTCCAGAATCAATAACAATGGCAATGGCCTGTAGAATTTGATTTCTGAGGAGAGATAAAGAACATTAAAGACCTTTTGAAAAACATACATGGAAGCCTACAACTATAGAAGTGTAGAAGCTTCCATATATGTGTGTATTGTTATGGGAAGTGTGTATATATATA
Organism: Pachyuromys duprasi; assembly: GCA_028658305.1. Lineage (NCBI taxonomy): Eukaryota > Metazoa > Chordata > Mammalia > Rodentia > Muridae > Pachyuromys > Pachyuromys duprasi. The sequence continues at coordinate 3,031,727 of CM053748.1, read as the reverse complement.
TACAATCACCACATATATTGATAATTAGCTAAGTGGGAGTTATCCTGTAGCAGGGAAATGCCCTCTGCTAGACCACAGAGGCCAACAACTAAAAAGCCTAGTGCCAGGAATAGGTTACTTCTTTTGAAGTTGTTGGCCAGTAAGTTCGCAAAACTTTGCCAAACATTTTATACAGCATGTTTTAAAGATTAACATTTATTTGAGTGGGTACTTCAAAGTGTTGCTATCATATTTATTGCCCATCAGTTTCTGAAAATAGCTGGAAAGGTGTCAAGAGCTTTGCAAGACAGTTGAGACACACTTCAGCTTGGAAATATCCTCCAGTGTATTTATTACTTTTCAGAAAGTGCATTGTTATCAGGGAGTAAACCTAGAGCTCGCAGCACCATGGCATGAAAAGGCCCATTTCTCAGTTTGCAAAGGCTCTGTTGCAGTAATTCGACAAATTGCAATCAATAAAACATGTGAGCCAAGTTTATAAAAATGCCCATTGTAGAATTTCCTCTAAAAATCATAATTTTTAATTAAAACATAAGTGAAAGATTTGCCTTACTGATGCCAATAACTGTGTGAGGTTAAGAAAAGCACAATACTTTAGGAAAATCAAGTGGGACTGAGGATAGCATTTAAAAAAAATTTTACATCCATATTTATTTTATTCATATTACTAAACCTTCTCAAAAATAAGTACTTTAGAATGGGTGGTCTCTAAGGGAAAACATTTAGAAGACTCTACATCAGTGAGCTTCATTATGAAGGCACCTAAAAGATAAACAAAACTTTCATGAAAATTTATATGCATCACGTTCTTGGTGAAATATACTAAACGTCAGGGTACCAATAACTACTATAAAAGAAGGGGCTGTGATACCTGGATATATTTGTCATTAAAAGTTACCAAGCAATTAGCTCAGAGAGATAATCAGTCGGAAGAGGTTTCCACATTAGAGGATAGCATATTTTTAATTCCTTTCTATATGCTTCGGAAAAGCCATATACTTTCCAAGAAAAGAAAATATCAAAATGCCCAGAAAGAAAATTTTGTTTGATTAAATAGATTGAACAGAATTGATCAGAAACACAATGGATGGAAAAATTTGGTTAGGTTTGCTTTCCTGTTTCCCACAATCAAGGGCACTCAGGTGTAGGTGATGTTATGGTTGGTTTCCGAGTGTAGGATAGAAGGAACTGGGCTTGTGAGTTTGACTGTGGGTATAATTTTCAACCACAGCCTCACCAGAAAGTAGAATGAAACATGAGTCCTCACAGACTTAAAAGTTTAACTGGAAATCCAACTGATGAAAACAATGACATCTGCTGATGGTATACAGATTGTATTTTTGTAAAATACAGTAGATTGTCAAAATACTCTGCTTCTCGTTGCTGTCTGCATCCAAAGCCTTTCCACTGGGGATTTGTAGCCATCCTCCTTGAGATAGGAGTCTGTTTCTCTCTTGAGCCTGTGTTAGTCTAGTGGTTTGTTAGGGCCAAAAGACTGTATCGAGAAGTCATGACATGCTATTGTAAGTCTAAGCTACCTGGGACCTTGTTTATTTTTTACTTGGCCGTAGAACCTTGCCCATCCACATTAACTAAGCCTAATCTAGGCTCTTTAAGATACAAGATCATGTTGAGCAGAGATGAATTTTCCATCTAGCTCCTGGAAGTCAACTGACCAGTTTGTCAGAGACAAATATTCAACCAATCATAAAAAGAACTACCCAGCAGTCTTAGAGCACTCTAAGCAGGGTACTCGAAGGGTTTTAAATAACTGAAGTGACCATTTGGCAAAGCCAGATCATGCTGCTGAGGTAGCAGTAACATAAATTACGTCATGGAGTACATTCCAGTGTGTGATTTCAACATATAAACAAACCAGTGTCCATGGATCTGGGAAAGGGTTGTAATACATCTGCTATTAAAGAGCCATGGTCACCCTCTAAAAATCAGGAGAATTCATGGTTACTGGATTATTTCTACTGGGGCCAACATATTGATGCTAGTATATATTCCATTTCATGCAGAGAAAAAGTTTTTCTTAGATACAAAACATGTTCATAATTCAAGACCTTAAAGCAACTTTTCCTTCAATCTAGAATATTCTTTAGATATCAGGTCTGCACCAAGATTCAGGCTTTTCCAGTATTACCAATCAGAGTTAGCTTCAATTATCATCTGACATACCTGGGAAGAAGGAACATCACCTGAGAAACTGATCCCATCAGATTGGCCTGTGGGCATATCTATGGGGAATTTTCTTGATTATTAATTGGTAGAGGAGAGCTAGGTCATTGTGGCCCATGTCATCCCTCAGCAGGTGGACTTGGGCTGTATAAGAGCAGTAGTTGAGAAAGCTAAAGAATAAAGCCAATAAGGAATGTTCCTCCATGGTCTCTCCTTCAGTGTCTACCTTGACTTCCCTTCATAGTGGGCTGTGGTGTGGACGTGTAAACCAACAGAGCCTTTCTACGTTGCTCTGTGTTATGCTGTTTAGCACAACAATGGAAAGCAAACCAGGACACATGTTATCAGAAGAGACTTTCCTTTCCATTCAATCACATCCTGTAGCTTCTTCATACACAGAATGCACAAAGAAGGCTGATGAGGCACAAAGAAGAAGGTGAGGCGGATGCAGGGTGCTTTCTTTTGTTTCCTTATATGTTTCAAAGGCTTAAAAGACATCCTGCAACTTAGTAATGTCTCAGATCCTTGTGGAGTGAAGGGATTAATTTACAAAACAAAGATACTCTAGTTATAATACAGTAGATTGGGTATAACACACCAAAGAATGTCTAGACTACTAATCTTAGAGAATGAGGTCATTAATCTTAGAGAATTTCTAGATAACAACTTTCTAATATTAGGTAACATCCAGAATGGTGTGTGTGTGTGTGTGTGTGTTTCCATTATTGTAGGGAAAACTTCTGTTTCTTTAACCACTTGAGAGCTGGAGAGATAGCTCAGCAAGTAAAGGCACTTGCCTCCAACCCTGAAGATTTGAGTTCATTCCTATGACTCCAATGGTGACAGGAGAGAACAGACTCCTGCAAGTTCTTTCTTACTTTCGAATGTGCCTTATAATGTGTGCACAACACAAATGAGTAAACAAAACCGTAAAAATTCATTTATAGTTTAAACAATGTTAATCATATATTCACAAATATGTTTTCTAAGACTTCTTTACTTTTCATCCATTCTGTGTAGAAAGCGGTGGTAGGTTTTCAGGGATTGCTAACCTTTCATGGCATTTTTGGATGTATGGAAAATGGTTACCTAGGGAGAATTTTATGTCAAAATAGCACAGAGATGACACTTCTTTCAGACAACCAGGCACCAGTCCCAAATGCTTCCTTCTCATGTTACTCACTGAGCTGATGGATCCTTAAGGCTGGAAGATTCACAAAGATGATACAATCTAACCCAACACATTCTCGAACACTGGGGGGAAATAGATGCAGAACATTTGTAGAGATTTCTTGCATTCATGTGGGAAGTCGTTTGGCATTTGGTGTGCTTTTTTCCTTGATGAAGACTATTTCTTCCACTTTAGCATCCCTTAGTTGTTTGTAAACCATTGTGTAGGGTTGAAGCGTTGCTGAGATTTCCCCATCCACTTTAGCATGTCTATTGTTGTCCTTGTTCAGCTCATGTTTAGGGGGTTGTGTTGGGGAGACTTTGAGTGTAACTGCTGACATTCCTAAGAGACACAGTCTTATAGCAAACTCCCCAATCTTTTGGTTGTTAAAATATTTCCACTTCCTGCTCTGCAATACTCCTTCGACTAGGGTCCAGAATTATTTAGTAGATGTATCTATTGAAACTGGGCTTCACAAGTGTGCATTTTGAGTAGTTGTGGTTTTTGTAATGGTCTTTGTTGCAAAGAGAAGTTTTCTTGATGAGCAGATAATAAAATGTGGCACCATATACATTATGGAATACTATTCATTTGTAAAGGAAAAGGAAATCATGAACTTTGTAGGTAGAACTAGAAAAGATCATATTGAGTGAGGAGATTCAGACTCAGAAAGGCAAATCACATGTTCTCTCTCACTTGAGGCTCCTAGCTCCAAATCTTCAGATATGAGTTCATATCCTGTAGTAACTGCAGAAAGCATGAAAGTAACAAGGAACCATTGCCAGGAAGAGGCCACAGGGGAACAATAGAGACAGGGATAGCAAGGTACAAGTGATAAGACTACAGAAATAGGAAAAATGGGATGGCCTAATTAAGGATGGGGAGAGAGGTAATAAAGAAGAAGAGAGAATGGTAGGGTAACAATAAGGATGTCTGAAAAGGTCATAAGGAATCTCTACTAAAAATAAAACCTTCTAGACACCCGAGTATCTCTCGCTCTCTCTATCTCTATATATTAAACATATACATGTTTAATAATAATAGTGTTATAATGTATATATATATATATATGTATATATACACACACATACATATATATACATTTTCTCAACTGGACTGATAACGCTTCCTCAAAGAGCCGAAGTCTAACAAGCCTGAGAAGCCTTCTTCTTAGTTGGTGGTCAGTGTTGTGCAGGAGTCTCCCCAGATACCACATGGCATTGCTGTTGCCCTTGTTTGTTCTCCAGAGGTTAAAGGTGAGGCCTTGTTGCTGAAGACACCATGAACTTCAGACTCAGGTCCCAGAAACCTCTGAGCTGGAACTGACCTGAATGACTGCTTCCTGAGGACTAGTTTTTATGGTATTGCAAGTTGCCATGCAAGCTTCCAAAGGTGGGAAGCAATCAAGTAGCCTGACATACTCTTGATTTTCAGATCTTGGACCTTCTGAGTAGTTTGACAGATGTTGGTGTGACAGAAAAAGGAGGGAGTATCAATATTCTGTGGTACCCTACTATTAAGGTTGAAGTCTAGCATTTCCAGACAGCCTCAAAGCTCAGTATTAGAAGATAGATTCCCTTTCTCAGCTGGATTCCCTCTCCGCCTGACCCGGGAAACCCCAGACCTTCTACTGAGGGTCACATAGCCTCCAGGGAGATTATAACCCAATCCTTTCCTGATAAGAAACCTATTCAGTGTGCACCCTAGGATTCCTGAAAGCACACACCCTATGCTAATGAACTGGCTTGGTGTTGGCTTTCAATCAGTGACCTTTAACCATATCTGGAGTTCTTCCCCCACCCATAGGATAATTAAGTACTACTTTCTTCCTCTTACGATAGGGCTGTGTTGTTACATGTAAATAAAGTATCCCTGGTACTCCTAGCCCCAGCAATTCAAATATATTCACCATCAAAACTCTCCCTTCACCCCAGGTTTATAAGTCCCTGTTTCACACAAAATAAACAGACCGGTATCATCTATTTCACCATGACTGAATGAGACTTGTCATTATTCTGAAAGAGATGGGCTCCCCCTCTCCCCAAAGAATTCATTGCTGGGCCCATGGGGCTTGACTGTTGGCTGCTACAAGCTTCCAACACTTAGATTACTGCAACCATCTTTCTAGCTGCTCTGGCCACTGCAGTGCCCTCCTGTGGGAGCAAACCATGGCTGTTCCTGAAGCCTCCATTTTGTCCACCTGGGCTCCTGCCTCTGCCTCTCTCAGTTTCAGAGCTTCAAGCCTCTGTTACCAGCTATTCTTGAAGCAGTCTGGCTCCTCATTAATGCCTGGCTTGGGTTTCGGAGGCCTAAGCTCTTTGAGCCAGTGCCTCACCCTTTTCTACCCAGAGTGTGCACTTTCAGCCCACTGCTCCACAGCAGGAACCTGAGCTTCCCAGGAAGAGTACATGACAAAGCCTTGGCTCTCACAGCTGTCAGAAAGATGGCATCCTTTTAAGAAAAGTGTTGTGGGCAGCATATTTATGTGTGTGCTCTGTGTGAATGTGTATACACATGCACAAGAAGGCAGTAGAGAAGGTCTTCTGTCCTGTTTTTTTTTTTTTTTATCAAACTAAACCTTAAAACTTTGAAAATTTGGAGCTAAGTTAGTAGCTAGACAACTCCAGTACTCCTCCTGCCTCACATCCCCCACAGCAGAGGGTTTGAAGGCCCACAGGCCCACACCCAGCTTTTTATGGGATCTTGGGGTTTGAACACAGGTCCCAATGCTTGCACAGCTAGTGCTTTTACTTACTGAACAATCTTCTCTGTTCAGAAAAGTGTTTTTAAAAGTCTGGATGGGAACCCATGGATACCTCATAAAATTAATAAGCAGCATGGAAAATTACAATAGAATTGCCAAGAACAGACAGAAATGGAGTGGAATAGAAAACACCAGGGCAGAGCTCATAGGAAGGGAAAGTTTGAACTCATTGCACTGAATGTTCCAGTGATAAAGGTACACATGTGTTTGTGTTGCTCTCAAAGCAAAGTGCTTCTTTACTTTGCATTGGCTAGCAGTGAAAAACATAATAATGGCTTAGATAGAATACAAATTTGTATAAATGATCATGGGTAGACATACAAGGGGATCATATACATTGGTGTATAGATGGAGAAAATGTCTTAGTTTCTCATTGTTATGGACTATATTTTATATTAAAGTTTGAGAAGAAAATCCATAACTGTGTGTATTCTGACTTCTTCACTAAGACAAATGATCATGGTTTACACAAGGATCCTAAAGGGAATCCTTTATTAGTATAATTTTCTTCAAGTGCATGGGTGCTTGTTTTAATTTTTGGAATCATGGGTTTTGGGGATGAGGTGGAATTTTGGAGATGGTGGTGGTACTGAACTGCAATGGCCATACATTATGGGGATATTCTTCTGACAAACATGTCAAGTTAGACTTCTGAGGAGAAAGCCACAGCTAAAGCTTCCCTTATAAAACTCACTGAATGTGAAATATCTCCTACAACTCAACATCTTATGAATTGGGTATAAAAACATAGGAAGCATACTTATTTGACTTACCACCAGATTTATATGAAGTTTATATGTGGACTTGGGATTTTTCAATTCAAAATTCACCTAAAACAGTGCAGAGCATTTCCTTCTCAACTGTTAGATTTTACCTCAAACTAGTGAAGGGGGATCTTCTATACAGATGGCTTTGCGTTGTTGTTGAGTGTGCCCAGGGCAATGAAGTCATTAGAATTCCCATTCTGATCCCTTTAACGCTATTTAATGGGAGGACTTACCGTCTGAACATCAACATAGCATCCTGATTATCAGTTACGGTTTGGATACAGAAGTTGTTTTAATAAGAAATTAGCAGTGGCCTTTCTCTACGGCAGCCATCTTGCATTAACTCGCCAAGATGACGAAAGGGGACGAGGAGGGGAACTCCGTACATGTTCTCCAGGCCTTTCAGGGAACATGGTGTTGTTTCTTTAGCTACAAACATGAGAATCTACAAAAAGGGTGACATTGAAGACATCAAGGGCATGGGCTCTGTTCAAAAAGGAATGCCCCCACAAAACTGGACGCATCTACAACGTCACCCAGCATGCCATGGGCATCATTGTGAACAAGCAGGTTAAGGGCAAGATCCTGGCCAAGAGGATCAATGAGGGCATTGAACACGTCAAGCATTCGAAGAGCCAGAACAGCTTCCTGAAGCGTGTGAAGGGGAATGACCAGAAGAAGGAGGCCAAGAAGAAGGGCACCTGGGTTCAACTCAGGCGCCAGCCTGCACACTCCCCCCCCCCCCCCAGAGGAGCACACTCCTCTGGGACCATCGGGAAGGAGCCGGAGCTGCCGGAGGTCATTCTGTTCATGGCCTTATGTCAAAAATTAAAGGCTCTGACTGTAAAAAATGAATAATAGGAAAAGAAATTAACAGTGTAACATCATAAGTGTTTAGTGTGCTTTGGTTTAAATCAGTTACTGTTTGTTAACTGTTCTATTGGCTCTAGCTCTAGACAGTATTTTATTTTTCTATTTCAGAAACTCAATGTTTACTTTTAGGTGAACATTTTACATTACATTCACATCTCTCTACACATATAACTTGATTCCTAAAATAGTCTGTGCATGCTATTAACTTGACCAAAATCAATAATTATCTTTTCTGCACATGTATTTTTAATACTTCCCACCTTTAGAGGTATTTGGAGAGGGGGGATGAATATTCTAGGTAAGATATTTTAAATTCCATGTATCTAAAGGACTGCTGAAATGCCTATAGAAAATACATAGAAATGAAATGTAAATATTCATATTTTGGTTGGCTGGATAAACTACATGTTGGGAGGTTTTTTGTTTAATTAATTAATTTTTATTTATTATAGTTTATTCACTTGTATCCCAGCTGTAACCTCCCCCTCTCCCTCATCCCCACCCAATCCTACCCTTCCTCCCTCATCTCCTCCCATGTCCCTCCCAAAGTCCACTGATAGGGGAGGTCCTCCTTCCCTTCCCTCTGACCCTAGCCCATCAGTTATCATCAGGACTAGCTGCATTGTCTTCCTCTGTGGCCTGGTAAGGCTGCTCCCCACTCAGGGATAGTGATGAAAGAGCCAACCACTGAGTTCATGTCAGAGACAGTCTCTGTTCCCCTTACTAGGAAAACCACTTGGAGACTGAGTTGCCATGGGCGACATCTGTGCAGGGGTTCTAGGTTATCTCCATGCATGCTTCTTGGTTTGAGTATCAGTCTCAGAAAAGACCCCTTTGCCCAGATGTTTTGGTTCTGTTGCTCTCCTTGTGGAGCTCCTGTCCCTCCAGAGCTTTCTATCTCCCCATTCTATCATAAGATTCCCTGTGTTCTGCCCGAAGTTTGGTTACGAGTCTCATCCTCTGCTTTGATACCATGCTGGATAGAGTCTTTCAGAGGCCCTCTGTGGTAGGCTTTTGTCCTGTTCCCTGTTTTCTCCCTGTTTGGATGTCCATCCGGTTTGCCTTTCTGAATGAGGGTTGATCATCTTTCCCGGGGTCTTCTTTTTGATAAGCTTCTTTCAGTATACAGATTTTAGTATGATTATCCTATATTATATGTCTAATATCAGCTTACAAGTCAGTGTATATCATGTGTGCCTTTCTGCTTCTGCGATACCTCACTCAAGCTGATCTTTTCTAGATCCCACCATTTGCCTGCAAATTTCATGATTTCCTTGTTTTTAATTGCTGAGTAGTATTCCATTGTATAAATGTACCACAATTTCTGTGTCCATTCCTCATCTGGACATCTGGATTCTTTCCGGATTCTGGCTATTACAAATAAAGCTGCTATGAACATGGCTGAGCAAATGTCCTTGTTGTGTACTTGAGTATAGTATGGATATATGTCTAGGAGTGGTATAGCTGGATCTTGAGGTAGCATTATTCCTAATTGTCTGAGAAAGTGCCAGAATGATTTCCAAAGTGGTTGTACTAGTTTACATTCTTAAATGCTGGGAGTGAAAACTCAAACTAGTAAAGATACAAAAATGCAGCAGAAATGACATTAAAACAATCAGTTTGGGCTTCACTGTATAGAGCAACCGCTAGACAGCTCCAATGCAATAGCATGTCCCAAAGCAGAAGACATGTGATCATCTGGTCTCTGTTTAAAATAATTTAAGCTACCTAATGAAGAACACGATTCAGAATGCTAGCATTTAGGCAAAGAACCCACAAAACTTCTGTTCCTTGGCAAAGCAAAAAAAAAAAAAAAAAGGTTATGTTAGCACACAAGGCTATGAAGTCAGAGGCCTCAAATTGCCAGCTGTAATACTTTGTAAGTAATTATATTTACCTTATTAGAAGAAAGATTGCCTTTCTGATTAGATGTGAAGGGAATGTTATGTAATAAATATGAAAAGTTGATCCAAAGATAAATGTCAGGATTCTTTTCCCTCTGTCTCTCCATATTAAGAGATCACATGATTTTCTGGGTTTCTTCTAAAGATAATTTTAGTCTGCTTACTGTCTAAGGTATCTTGGGATGGCTGTATTTCATGGAGTTCTGGAGACATAATGGTGCCTGAGCCATGATGGGTAATGCTCAGGTTTAATTCCCCTTGGAGAGTTTGGATGCACTGGTGATTGTAATTGCTGCTCATGACTGAAGAGCTGAAAAGTCCCAGTGAACAATTCATTCATTGTCTCATTCACATCTGGGTTAACGTTTCTTTCTTGGAGAGCTCTGTACCACTCTGTGCTTTGCTTCTTGCCACAAGATAGCAATGCCAATTTCCCTGTGTTTACTTGACAGTCTGGAGGCTGATGCATCGGTACTAGCCACAAATTAATGGAATTTTTTCCAGCTTGCAATGTTTGTGGATAGTCAGACAATAAGCCAAAATGCTGAGCTGTTTGGCTGCTTTTGTCTTAATTATGTGCCATTCTCAGAGATGATGTAAACACAATTACTAGTTGCAATGACCGTGACATTTAAGATATTTAAAGGAAATAGATGAAACTCTTATGAATTGGTTCATGGGACAAGAGAAAAGTTCATTCTTGTGTGAAGCCAGAGGGCATATCATTTGCAAGAGAGCATTAAGAAGGGAAAACACAGTGCTCACATTAAACAAAATTGTGTTGAGGTCAAGGCCTGGAGTCTACTTTCCTTCTTGGGTTTGTGATATGCCTGTGTTTTCAGAACTAATCAAATAGTTTCAGCTCTACAGAGGTGTTGGAAGAAGGAAGGCTGAAGGAGGTGCTATGATGAGCCACCAAGATCTATCTTGAAATAGAAGTGTAATCAACTGCTTTATTTCCTGCAAAATTTAAGCACATAGCACCTGAAGAATCCCACTCTTTTGTTTCGGGCATAAAAGAAACAAATATTACACATGAAACTGAGGTCATCCAAAGTTCAGAGACAGTTGACTCCTTTGGCTGCCTGGAAAGACTCTTTGGAATGATAACTTTCAATTCTTGTGTCTTACTCTGTATCTTGTAATTTACTAGAAGTCCTAATATATTTGTAGAGTTGAGTTGATCTTAAATTATTTTAACTCTCAGTTAATATCATTGAACCAGTCAAAAACCCTTTCCAGTCTAGGATAATATAACTCAATTTGTGATTTTTTTTTACTGTGGAATAGTAGTCCACTGATTGGCATTTCATACAGAACTACCAATTAAAGTTGGCATAGATTGACCTCTGTATCTTGAGTTTATAGGTAGCATCCAGCAGCCCAAATTGATATGCAAATAAATTGTAGACAGTTTTAAGACTGTGTTGTTTTTATGAGCATATATATGTATATATATATATATGTAGCAGTGCAATTAATGGGTTTCATTTTGACATTTCTAAACAAGCATACAATGGCTTTGATCATATTCACTTACCATTACTCTTTCTTAACTCCATTTCCATTTTCATTTCTCCTTTTTCATCCTCAACAGCTTATTTTATGCTTTCATGTTTTATTTATTTCTTCATTTTTTAAATCTCAAATACTACAGAAAAGAGGGAACTGTGTGATATTTATTTTTCCAAGACAGGCTTGTTTCTTTTAACACAATGCTGTCGAATCCCATCCATTTGCTTGTAAGTGACATAATTTTATTTTGTTGTGTTTTTGAGACAGGGTCTCTCTACACAGACCTGGCTGTCCTGGAACTTGCTGTATATATCAGGATGTTGAATAACACTCTACTTCCTTGGCTATCCTTGCTAACATTTGTTGTTTTTAACCCTATGGAGTTATTGGAAGAGGATCAAGCTAGAGGAGAAGCTATGGCAGTTCACCAAGGTCTATCTTGAAACAGAAGTGGGGTCAATTACCATATCACCTGTCTAACTATGACAAAGGTGAGATGGATCTCAGTGTAGTTTTGATTTGTGTTTGCTTGATGGCAAAATTAATGATTTTCTCATATATTTATTGAACTCTGTGGGTTTTTTCTTTTGAAAATCACCTGGTCATTTAGATATTTATTGATTGAAGTGTTTTTTATATCTGTGTTTAATTCTTTAATTCCTTTTGTATTCTGGACATTAATATACTGTCAGATGAATACTTTCTCTAGTTCTGCAGGCTGTTATTTTACAGGTTCTTTTTTTGGTGTGAAAAAAACTTATTTTTTTCATTAAAAATTTTTTATTATGATTAATTCACTTTGTGTCTCAGCTGTGGCCTCCTCCCTCCTCTCCTTTGAACCTTGTCCTTCCTCTCTCTTCTCCCATGCCCTTTCCCCAGTCCCCTGATAGGGGAGGTCCTCTTCCCCTTCCATCTGACCCTAGCCTATCAGGTCTCCTCTTCCCCTTCCATCTGACCCTAGCCTATCAGGTCTAATAGACATATTATATAGGATAATCACACTAAAATCTGTACATCTAAAGATGCTAATCAAGAAGGAGGACTCTGGGTAAGATGATAAATCCTTATTTAGAAAGGTAAATGGGATAGACATCAGAGGAGGGGTAAAACAGGGAACAGGGCAGGAGCCTACCACAGAGGGCCTCTGGAAGACTCTGCACAACACGGTATTGATGCAGATGCTGAGAAGTCATAGTCAAACTTTAGGCAGAATGCAGGGAATCATATGAAAGAAGAGGAATACAGAAAGACCTGGAGGGGACAGGAGCTCTACAGGGAGCAACAGAACCAGAAAATCTGGGTCCAGGGCTCTTTTCTGAGACTGATACTCCAACCAAGATAACTAGAACCCCTGCACAGATGTAGCCCATGGCAGCTCATTGTCAAAGTGGGTTTCCTAGTAAGGGGAACAAGGGTTGTCTCTGACATGAACTCAGTGGTTGGCTTTTTGATCATCTCCCTCTGAGGTGGGAACAGCCTTACCAGGCCACAGAGGAAGACAATGCAGACAGTCCTGATGAGACCTAAAAACTTATTATTACTGATATTATTATTGTTATCATTATTATTATTTAACTTTTTCTTCAAAGAAAACTTTTAATTTGCTTCCCATCCCATTTGTTATTTTACCAGCTAATGGAGTCATACTAAGGAAGTAATTACATATTGTTACATCTCAAAATATTTCCCCCATGTTTTCCTGTAGTAGCTTTAAAATTTCAAGTTCTTCATTAAGATCTTTGGTCCCCTTTTCATTTTTGTTTGTTTGTTTGTTTGTACATTGTGAGAGATAAGGATAAGGTTTCAGTCTTCTATATGCGGATTACCAGTTTTCCGGAACCACTTGTCCAAGCAATTATTTATTGCTCAGTATATGTTCTTACATTTTGTTAAGAATAAGACGATTGCATCTTCACGAGCTTCCTTCTGGATCTTCTGTTCCATTGGTTTTCATGTCCGTCTGTTTACCGCTACCGTGAAGTTTTTGTTACTCTGTAGTGCAGTTTGAAGTAAGGTGCTGTGCTACGACCAGTATTGAGCAGGATTGCTTTAGCTGTAGGGACTCTTCTGAGTTTTCAAAACGTTCAGATAACTAGTAGCTGAGTAGCCAAGCTTCATTCCGTCACTCGCCAGCTGCTCAAATGTCAGACCTTGTCCATATAAGGCAAATGCCCACCTATAAGTAATCCAATAGACTCTTATTCATCTCTAAGTGGTGTTGGCACACTTGCTGGCTGAGCCTGTGATGTTACAAAATGTTGCTTGAGAAGTGAAATATTTTTATTTGTTCCAAATAAATTCTTCTAAAAGTATTTTCCTTAATTGTTTTTGCTTTTAATTGTGAAAAATATTGAGGCCAAAGACCGCTGCCAGAAATTGAATTTAAATATTTTTCATATTTTATTAATTAATTACAATTTATTCACTTTGTTTCCCAGTGGTAGCCCCATCCCTAATCCACCCCCCCGCCAATCCCAGCCTCCCTCTATCTTCTCTTCTCATGTCCCTCCCCTAGTGCACTGATAGGGACCATCCTCCTCCCCTTCCATCCTAGTCTATCAGGTTTCATCAAGACTGGGAGCATCATCTTCTTCTGTGGCCTGGTAAAGCTGCTTTCCCTTCAGGAGGAGATGATCAAAGAGCCAGTTCTCTCAGGGAAACCACTTGGACACTGAACTACCATGGGCTACATCTGTGCAGGGGTTCTAGGTTATCTCCATGCATGGTCCTTGGATAGAGTATCAGTCTCAGAAAAGATCCCTGGGTCCAGATTTTTTGGTTCTGTTGTTCTTGTGGAGCTCCTGTCCCCTCCAGGTCTGTCATCTCTCCCTTATTTCATAAGATTTTCTGCACTCTGCCCAAAGTTTGGCTATGAGTCTCAGCATCTGCTTCAATACCCTGCTGGGTAGAGTCTTTCAGAGGCCCTCTGTGGTAGGCTACTGTCCTGTTTCCTGTTTTCTCTCTCTTCCAATGTCTGTCCCATTTGCCTTTCTGAGTGAGGATTGATCATCCTACACGTAGTCCTCCTTCTTACTTAGTGTCTTTAGATGTACAGATTTTAGTATGGTTATTCTATATTATAGGTCTAATATCCACTTATAACTGAAATATACCACATATGTCTTTCTGCTTCTGGGATACCTCACTCAGGATGATCTTTTCTAGTTCCATCATTTCATGATTTCCTTGTTTTTAGTTGCTGAGTAGTATTCCATCATGTAAATGTACCACAATTTCTGTCTCCATTCCTCAGTTAAGGGACATCTGAATTGTTTCCAGGTTCTGGCTATTACGAATAAAGCTGCTATGAACATGGTTGAGCAAATGTCCTTGTTGTGTACTTGGACATCTTTTGGATATATGCCTAGGAGTGGAATATCTGGATTTTGAGGAAGCACTATTCCTAATTTTTTGAGAAGTTGATTTCCATAGTTGTTCAAGTTTACATTCCCAGCAGCAATGGAGGAGGGTTCCCCTTTCTCCACATCCTCTCTAGTATGTGTTGTCACTTGGGTTTTTGATCCAATCCATTTTGATGGGTGTACAACAACAGATCATCTGGAGGTATCCATCCCTGTTCTCAAGCTGTACTACAGAGGAATAATAATAAACACTGCATGGTACTGGAATATAAACAGAATGATGGATCAATGGAATTGAATAGAAGACCCAGAAATATACCTACACATCTATGGATACTTGATTTTTGACAAAGAAGTCAAAGCCATACAATGGAAAAAATACAGCATATTCAACAAATGGTGCTGGTCTCACTGGATGTCCATATGCAGAAAATTGAAAATAGATTCATCCTTCTCACCCTGCACAAAACTAAAGTCCAAGTAGATCAAAGACCTCAACATGAAACTAGACACACTAAACCTGTTAGAAAAAAACTGGGGAAGAGTCTTGAAATCATTGGCACAGAAGACAACTTCCTGAACAGAACACCAACAGTACAAGCTACAAGAGCAACAATCAATAAATGGGACCTCATGAAACTGAAAAGCTTCTGTAAAGCAAAGGACACTGTCATCAGAACAAAACAACAACCTTCAGACTGAAAAGATCTTCACCAACCCTGTATCTGACAGAGGGCTAATATACAGAATATATAAAGAACTAAGGAAGTCAAAAAGCAACAAATCAAGTAATCTAATTTAAAAAATGGGGTATAGAGCTAAACAGAGAATTCTCATTAGAGGAATATTGAATGTCATAGAAACACTTAAAGAAATGATCAATGTTCTTAGTCATCAGGGAAATGCAAATCAAAACAACCCTGAGATTTTACCTTCCACTCTCAGAATGGGTAAGAATTTAAACATTTTAAAATGAGGTATATGTGCGAATATCTATTATCTTTTCATATTATTTCCATGTTTTGCAAATACTGAAAAGAACTACTAAAAATAAGACAAAATAAAGCTGAAATAAAGCTCAAACTTTAAAAGAAATTTGGTCTCATTTTTGTTATTTTATTTTGTCTATTTTATACACTGTCTAAAATATACCTTTCTATTTAAAATATTTCATATGATGTCCCTCAGTTGAGGAATGGATACAGAAATTATGGTACTTTTACACAATGGAATACTACTCAGCAATTAAAAAGGAGGAAATCATGAAATTCGCAGGCAAATGGTGGGACCTGGAAGCGATCATCCTGAGTGAGGTATCCCCAAAGCAGAAAGAAACATATGGTATATACTCACTTATATAGACCTATAGGATAGGAAGGTCAAGTTGAAATCTATACACCTAGGGAAGATAAACAAGAAGGAGGACCCAAGTTGGTATGATCAATGCTCGTTTAGATGAACCAATGGGATGGACATTGAATGGAGGAGAAACAAGCAACAGGACAGGAGCATACCAAAGAGGGCCTCTGAAAGTATCGATATAGCAATGTATCAAAGCAGATATTAAGACTCACAACCAAGCCTTCAGCAGAGGGCTGGGAATAATAATGAAAATAAGGGAAGTTAGTAAGACTTGGGGAGAACAAGAGCTCCACAAAGACCAAATTGAGCAGGGCACAGGGGACTTTTATGAGACAGTTTCTCCAACCAAGGACCAGGTATGGATGGCCTAGAACCCACGCTCAGAAGTGACCCATGGTAGCTTGGTGTCCAACTGAATACCCTAGTAAGGGGAACAGGGACTGTTTCAGTCATGAACTCGATGGCTGGCTCTTTGACCCTCCCCCATACACGCCAGGGAGTAACAGCCTAGCTAGATCCCAGGGGAGGACATTGTAGCCAGCCCTGAGGAGACAAGATGATCTGGGGTTGGATGGAAGGGGAGGAGGTCCTCCCCTGTAGGTGGACTTGGAGGGGGCAGGGAGGAGATGAGGGAGGGATGGGGAGAGTGGGAGGGAATGAGGGAGGGGGCTATGCCTGGGATGCAAAGTACTTAACCTGTGATTAATATAAAAATAAATAAATTACATTAATAAAAAAGAAAAGAAAAAATAAAATATTTCATATAAAGAGTAGGTGTATATGTGCCAACAAAATTATTTTACCTGTTCCATTTTAATTTAAAAATTTTAAACTGAAATACATATATGTGTATGTGTGTGTTTAAACACCAAGCACAATGAGATACAACATTATATATCTATAAATTGGAATAAAAATTGAACATTTATATTACAAAGTATTCACTGTAGTTCCTGTATTATAGGAAATAATTATTTTTATATGACTAATTCTCAAAAGAGAAGATAAACTATATATGTTATATAATAAAGTAAAATAAAATAAAATTTATTTATTTTTATTTTATATGAATTAGTGTTTGCTTGCATATTTTCTTTGTGATGGTGTCTGATCCCCTAGAACTGGAGTTACAGACAGTTGTGAGCTGGGAATTGAATCCAGGTCCTCCAGAAGAGCAGCCAGTGAGTGCTGTTAACCACTGAGCCATCTATCTAGTTCCATAAAGTAATTTTAAAGTACAGAATACATATTTAATTGTTCCAAAATGTACACAACCAGCAATCTCAAGATTGCCCTTAAGCTCCTGTTCTTCCCTCTGCTGTCCTTGGTTAAGGAGGGAAACAGAATACATTCCTTTGACTTTGCAAAAAAAACTGCACATCTGGAAAGCTCAGATGTATTATTTATTACCAGTAGAAAGTAATCACCACATAATAGTTCAATGCAAAGAACGAAGAGCAAATGCAAGGCAAGGATGGAAATGAGAGCTGTTGTAACTGTCGTGCAGTCCGATGGTTTGGGGTGATCTGGTCCTCTCTCAAATAACTCCCACATAGAAATTCTCCTCTCAAACTTGCTTGATGAAATCATATGGTTATAAATCAAGACCATAGGTAGAAATGAGTAAATGGACCACGACCTTAGGATGCTTTTGAAAAACCCTGCCTTGCATTTCTGGGGAAGACATATCTTGATTATGAGTGATCTGCTATTGTGAACTCTCCAACATGACTCGGATCAGCCTTTCTAAGTAGCTATCCAAAGTTTTTAAGGCTCAGTCAAAAATCCTTGTTCATTAGGAACAAAACAGAAACTAAACCAAAGAAGAGAGAAATATCACCTGTAGCCCCAACTACCAAGTGACAGTTGGCATTTAGCAGTCTGTAACTTTAGATTTACAAACTGTGTACCATAAGTATTTGGGGAAAATGACATCTTGTGACTGGGGATGTAGTTCAGTGGTGCAGTGCTTAACCAGCATACACAAGGTCCTGGGTTTCAGCCATGATGGGAAAAATTGCATCAATGTTGAACATGTGCAGATTTCTTTTCTTGTCATTATTTCCTAAACAATGTAGTACGGCGACCATTTGCATGGCATTTAAACTGCATTAGGCACTACAAGTAATCTAGAGAATGGTTTAAAGTATATGTGAGGATGTGTATATGTAAGAGACAAGCACCTGCAGGTCTGGAATCTGGGGGCTCCAGGGGGAAATGTGGGAGATCCAGTCCCTCACTGATGCTTTAATGCTGGGCATATCTTGTTTCTGAAATCCATCTAGTTCTGTTGAGTTTTGTCTGTGTTTAGATACTTGCTCTTTTAAACAGTGTTTTATTGATGTCTCCGCATGTCCACCTGGGCACACTTATTCAATTATCTTCTTTAGCAAAATATTTAGGATGAAAGTTGTTGAACCAAAAGATAGCACCTTTTATAAAAAATCTTCATGATTTATAATGGGAACTGACATCTTGAAAAGTTGTTTCAATTACTTGTGTTAAGTTTCCCATATGCCACAAAGATATTGTTTATGCTTCTGTATTACTTCAAAGACGAAAACTATTTTTTATTCATTTTTCAGTTCCAGGTCTTAAAACTCCACCTGGCATATCCAATGCTTATCAGGAGAAAGAGAACTGAGTGGGAGGATGTGTGCAAGGAAACGTGGAAGATTTACTTTCACCGTCAAGATGATAAACTCTCCTACTCAGGCCTTGCGTGGAGTCCAGATTGCATTGCTCATTCCGTTCATCCATAGCCTCTACTGTATCCTTATGGAGTCTTATTGAGAACATACAATACTTCTCTACCCTTTAGTTTCTGACTGGGCCCTAGCTCTTCCCAGTGTCCTAGTCCCCTGCATCAAAGCTGCTTCCCAGGCTGAAATGAAAAACTAAACGTGGGGAAACCATGAGCTAGGTGCAGGTGTAGTCTTATTCAGGTCTGCTAACTTGTTCAGAAACCCTAGTTACCAGAAGCAACCTAACCTAGCCTGGATTATCCAAGCTCCTGTTCTTCCAATAGTATGTGAGTTAACAAAAGTATTTCTTTAAGCTTGGAAATAGCTTATTGTAAAGTATTACTGTACTTTTATTGGTAAATTGCTCCATAGCATCACTCAAATTGACTTCTGTATTAGCTACCCAAGTATGAAAATGAACCAGAATTCAGTATCTTGCATTGTCTTTTGGACTCACACCCTCATGACAGCATTTATGTATCAGGGACTCATGTGTTCAGATGTGACTTTATTCACTGTCTTTACTTAGATGACAGCCAACATTTGACTTCATCTTTCTGAGTTTTACTTTCTTATCCTAAAAAGTAAAACAAGTATGAGCCTTGTGTCTCCATTACAGCATATCATCTAGGAAACTGGGGATTAACCCAATGTGTTCAAAGTAGAGTTACAATGCGCTTAATGAGTTAGTTTCTCACAGTATTTATCTTTTTTTTTATTAATTGCACATTATTCACTTTGTATCCCCCCTGTAGCTCCCACACTCCTTCCCTCCCAATCCTTCCCATCCTCCCCCTTCTCCACACGTGCTCCTCCCCAAGTCCACTTATAGGGAAGGTCTTCTTTTCCTTCCTTCTGATCCTAGTCTATCAGGTCTCATCAGGAGTGGCTGCATTGTCTTCCTCTGTGGCCTGGTAAGGCTGCTTCCCTCTCAGGGGGAGGTGATCAAAGAGCAGGCCAATCAGTTCATGTCAGAGACAGTCCTTGTTCCCATTATTATGGAACCCACTTGGAAGCTGAACTGCCATGTACTACATCTGTACGGATGTTCTAGGTTATCTCTATGCATGGTACTTGGTTGGAGTATCAATCTCAGGGAAGATCCCTGTGCTCAGATTTTTTTGGTTCTGTTGCTCTCCTTGTGGAGTTTCTGTCCTCTCCAGATCTTACTATTTCCCACTTCTTTCATAAAATTCTCTGCATTCTTCCCAAAGGTTGGCCATAAGTCCTAGCATCTGCTCTCATAGTCTGCAGGGCAGAGCCTTTCAGAGGCCCTCTGTGGCAGGCTCCTAACTTGTTCCCTGTTTTCTCCTTCATCTGATGTCCATCCTCTTTGACTTTCTGGATGGGGATTGAGCATTTTAGCCAGTCCTCCCTCTTGATTAGTTTATTTAGGTGTACAGATTTTAGTAGGTTTATCCTATATTATATGTCTATATTAGTGAGTATATACCATGTGTGTCTTTCTGCTTTTGGGATAGCTCACTCGGGATGATCCCTTCCAGTTCCCATCATTTACCTGCAAATTTCATGATTTCCTTGTTTTTTTTTTATTGCTGAGTAGTATTTCATTGTGTAGATGTACCACAATTTCTGTATCCATTCCTCAGTTGATGGGCATCTGGGTTGTTTCCAGCTTCTGGATATTACAAATATAGCTGCTACAAACATAGTTGAGCAAATGTCCTTGTGTACTTGGGTTCTTTTGGATATATGCCTAGGAGTGGTATAACTGGATCTTGAGGAAGCACTATTCCTAGCTGTCTGAGAAAGTGCCAGATTGATTTCCAGAGTGGTTGTACAAGTTTACATTCCCACCAGCAGTGGAGGAGGGTTCCCCTTTCTCCACAAGCTTTCCAGCATGTGTTGTCACTTGAGTTTTTAATCTTGGCCATTCTGATGAGTGTAAGGTGAAATCTCAGTGTAGTTTTGATTTGTATCTCCCTGATGGCTAAGAACACTGAGCATTTCTTTAAATGTTTCTCTGCCATTCTGTATTCCTCTATCAAGAGTTCTCTGTTTAGCTCTGTTCCCCATTTTTTAATTGGATTACTTGATTTGTTGCTTTTTAATGTGTTTAGTTCTTTATATATACTGGATATTAGCCCTCTCTCAGAAACAGGGTTGGTGAAGATTTTCAGTCTGAAGGCTGTTGTTTTGTTCTGATGACAGTGTCCTTTGCTTTACAGAAGCTTTTCAGTGTCATGAGGTCCCATTTATTGTTTCTCTTAGAGCCTATGCTGTTTGTGTTCTGTTCAGAAAATTGTCTTCTGTGCCAATGAGTTTCAAGCTCTTCCCCACTTTTTCTTCTAACAGGTTTAGTGTGTCTGGTTTTATATTGAGGTCTGTGATCTACTTGGACTTTAGTTTTGTGCAGGGTGATAAGTATGGATTGATTCCATTTTTTCTACATGTAGACATCCAGTTAGACCAGCACCATTTGTTGAAGATATCTTTTTTCCTTTCTATGGTTTTGGCATCTTTGTCAAAAATCAGGTGTCCATAAGTGGTGGGTTAATTTCTGGGTCCATATTTGGTTCCATTCATCCACCATTCTGTTTCTATGCCAGTACCATGCTGTTTTTATTATTGTTGCTCTATGGTACAACTTGAGATCAGGGATGGAGACACCTTCAGAATCTCTTTTACTGTAGAGGATTGTTTTAGGAATTTTGGGTTTCTTGTTATTCCATATGAAGTTGAGAATTTTTCTTTCAAAGTCTGTAAAGAATTGTATTGGTAATTTGATGGGAATTGCATTTAATATGTAGATTGCTTTTGGTAAGAAGGGCATTTTTACTATGTTCATCTTGCCAACCCATGAACATGGGAGATCTTTCCATATTCTGATATCTTCTAATTCTTTTTTCAGAGACTTGAGATTTTTTCATACAAGTCTTTGACTTGCTTGGTTAGGGTCACACCAAGGTACCTTATGTCTTTTGTGGCTATTGTGAAGAGTGTTGTTTCCTTAATTTCTTTCTCAGCCCTTTTGTCTTTTTTATGCAGGAGGGCTACTGATTTTTTTGAGTTAATTTTGTATCCAGCCACTTTGCTGAAGGTGTTTATCAGCTGTAGGAGTTCCCAGGTAGAATTGCGGGGGGGGGGCACTCAGGTATACTATCATATCATCTGCAAATAGGGATACTTTGACTCTTCTTTTCCAATTTTTATCCCCTTGCTCTCCTCCAATTGTCTTATTGCTCTAGCAAGGACTTCAAGAACTATATTGAAGTGATAATGGAGAGAGTGCATCCTTGCCTTGTCCCTGATTTCAGTGGGATTGATTTAAGTTTCTCCCCGTTTAGTTTGATGTCGGCTATAGGGTTACTGAATATTGCCCTTACTATGTTTCGGTATGTGCCTTGTGTCCCTGATCTCTCTAATACTTTAAACATGAATGGATTTTAGATTTTGTCAAATGCTTTTTCAGCATTTTAGGAGATTATCATGTGTTTTTTTTTTCTTTCAGTTTGTTAATATGGCAGATCACATTGATGGATTTTCATATATTGAACCACCCCTGCATATCTGGGATGAAACCTACTTGGTCATAGTGGATGATATTTTTTGATGTGTTCTTGTATTCAGTTTGCAAGTATATTGTTGAGTAGTTTTGCATCAATGTTCATAAGGGAGATTGGCCTGAAATTCTCTTTCTTTGTTGGGTCTTTGTGAGATTTAGGTACCAAGGTGATTGTGGCTTCATAGAATGAGTTTGGTAGTGTTCCTTCTGTTTCTATTTTGTGGAATAGTTTGAAGAGAATTGGAGTTAGCTCTTCTTTGAAGGTCTGGTAGAATTCCTTGCTGAAACCATCTTGTCCTGGGCTTTTTTTGGATGGGAGACTTTTGATGAGAGCTTCTATTTTCTTAGGGGATATAGGACTATTTAATTGATATTCCTGGTCTTGATTCAGCTTAGGTAAGTGGAATCGATCAATGAAATTGTCCATTTCATTTAGATTTTCAAATTTTGTGGCATATGGGCTTTTGAAGTAAGTCCTAATGATTGTTTGGATTTCCTCAGTGTCTGTTATGTCTCCATTTTCATTTCTGATTTTGTTGATTTGAATAACATCTCTTTGCCCTTTAGTTAGTTTGGCTAAGGGTTTGTCTATCTTGTTAATTTTCTCAAAGAACCAGCTCTTGGTTTCATTGATTCTTTGAATTGTTTTATTCGTTTCTAATTGATTGCTTTCAGCCTTGAGTTTGATTATCGACAGCCATCTACTCCTCTTTGGTGTGCCTGCTTCTTTTTATTTCTAGGGCTTTCAGGTGAGCCATTAAGTTGCTTGCATGAGATGTTTAGAATTTCTTCTTGAAGGCACTTAGTGCTATGAACTTTCCTCTTAGCACTGCCTTTATTGTGTCCCATAAGTTTGGGTATGTTGTGCCTTCATTTAAATTGAATTCTAGGAATACTTTAATTTCTTTCTTTATTTCTTCCCTGACCCAGCTGTCATTGAGTAACAAGTTGTTCAGTTTCCATGTGTGTGTAAGCTTTTTGTTATTTCTGTTGTTGAGATCCAGTTTTAATCCATGGTGGTCAGATACAATCTTTTTGTATCTGTTGAGACTTGTTTTGCGACCAACTATATGGTCTGTTTTGGAGAAGGTTCCATGAGGTGCTGAGAAGAAGGTAAATTCTTTTGTGTTTGGGTGAAAGGTTCTGTAGATGTCTGTTAGGTTCATTTGATTCATGACCTCTGTTAGAGTCATTGTTTCTTTGTTTAATTTCTGTTTTGCTGACCTGTCTTTTGTTGAGAGTGGGATGTTGAAGTCTCCCACTATTAATGTGTGTGTATCTATGTGTGGTTTCAATGTTATTAATGTCTCTTTTACAAATGTGGGTGCTCTTGTATTTGAAGCATAGATGTTCAGAATTGAGATGTCTTCTTGGTGTAGTTTTTCTTTGATGAATATGAAATGACCCTCCCTATCTTTTTTGATTAATTTTGGTTGAAAATCTGTTTTATTAGATATTAGAATGGCTACTCCTGCTTGCTTCTTGGATCCATTTGCTTGGAAAACCATCTCTAGTCCTTTACTCTCAGGTAATGTCTATCTTTGTGACTTAGGTGTGTTTCTTGTATACAACAGATTGTTGGGTCTTGTTTCCATATCCATTCCGTTAGTCTGTGTCTTTTTATTGGAGAGTTGAATCCATTGATGTTAAGGGAGATTAATGACCCGTGGCCGTTACATGCTTTGATTTTGCTGTTGGCTATGATAGTGTGTTTGTGTGCTTGGCTACTTTTTCTTTTGTTGTGGTCAGGTTATTTGTTTCCTGTGTTTTTCTGAATGTAGTTAGTTTTCCTTCTAATATCTTCTGTAATGCTGGATTTGTGGGTAGGTATTGTTTGAATTTGTTTTTGTCGTTGAATATCTTGTTTTCTCTGTCTATGAGGACTGAGAATTTTGTTGGGTATAGCAGCCTAGGCTGACATCTGTGTTCTCTTAGGGTCTGCATGATATACGTCCAGGCCCTTCTGGCTTTCATAGTCTCTGTTGAGAAGTCAGGTGTGATTCTGATGGGTTTGCCATTATATGTTACTTGGCCTTTTCCCCTTGCAGCTTTTAGTATTTTTTTCTATGTTCTGTATACTTTTGTTTTGATTATTATGTGGCGAGAGGATTTTCTTTTCTGGTCTAATTTATTAGGTGTTCTTTATTCTTATAGTCCTCTCCTTTAAGTTGGGGAAATTTTCTTCTATGATTTTGTGGAAGATATTTTCTGGGCCTTGGAGGAGGAAATCTTCTTTTTCCTCTATTCTTATTATTCTTAGGTTTTGTCTTTTCATGTTGTCTTGGATTTCTTGGATGGTCTGTGTCAAGAATTTTTTTGGATTAACAGTTTCTTTGATGGATACATCGATTTCTTCCATTATATCTTCTACACCTGAGATTCTTTCTTCCATCTCTTGTAGTCTGTTGGTTATGCTTACCTCTGTAGTTCCTGTTTTCTTTCCTAAATTCTTCCTCTCCATGATTTCCTCCATTTGTGTTTTCTTTAATTTTTCCGATTCTATCTTCAGATCTTGAGTTGTTTTATTTCCTTCACCTGTCTGATTGTATTTTCCTGTTTTTCTTTTAGTTCCTTCAACTTTTGTTTGAACATTCCTCTGTTTCTTTTATTTTTTTTTCAGAGATTTAATAATTTCTTCTCTGAAGGCCACAAACTGTTTGGCTGCATTTTCCCATATTTCTTTGTGGATGGCCATAATCTGTTTGATTTTATCTTCCTCTAATTCTTTACGTATTTTATTTGTTTCCTTTATTATCCTCTTCATCAGCATAGCTGTAAGGTCATCTTCTCGAATTTCAATTATGCTGGTGTGTCCAGGGCTGCTTGCCCCTGGATGACTGGGTTCTAGAGATGTCATATTGCTCTGTCTTTTGTTGGTTGTGCTTTTACGCTGACCTCTACCCATTGTACTATTTTACGTGTTGGATGTTAGTTTCTGGTACTTCCTGGAATCCTGGGGTAGGGGGAATCCCCTTGGCAGGAAGATGATTTTTCCTGAAGGAGGCCTCCTCTGCTTTTTGGGCATGGTCACTGAATGGATGGTGTTTCTCAGGAATTTCCGCTGCTCACCTCAGGTGTGTAGACCTGAGTGGTAACTGGGGTCTTTGTTAGTCGGGTGGGGGGTGGGAGGGCTCCTCTCACCTGTAGAAGTCCTGGAGACCGCTGCCCTGCTGCTGGGTTTCTCGTTCTGAATTTAGTGAGCTGCTGCTGTTGTTACACTGTTTTCCAGGTACAGCTCTCTTGAAGAATCTGCTGATTCCCTAGCTGTGTAGTTTTCTCCCAACAGGGAAACTCAGTCTTGTACCCTGGGGCACACAGTTCTGTCTGGGAAGGTGAGTCAAGCGCACAGCAAGTCTCTGGGCCAGAGGCTGAGTGCTCCACTCTGGGCCAGAGACTGTGTGCTCAGGTCTGGACTTGCAGTTGAGGTCTCCGTTCTGGGCCGGAGGTTGGGCACCTCACTCTGGGCTGGAGGCTGTGTGTCCCGGTTTGGGATGATAGCTAGGTGCGCCGCAGGAGGCTGTGTGCTCCGATCTAGGCATGCAGATGTAAGCCCGCTGGTCCCCAGGACCTTTTCTAGGTATTGACTAGGTGACCTGAGGTTTGTCCCAATTGATTTCCACACTGTAGGATTTCCTCTCACCTGGCAATCACAAACGCTGGTGTTTTAGGTCCCAGAGTTCAGTCTCCTGGTCGCTGTGCCGACATTGCTGCCCTGCTCCTCAGACACATTGTCCTCCCAGGGCTGCCATCTTGGATCCATATTTAAACTGTTCCCAAGACCTTTGTTTGGCTCTAGCCTAGAATATACATTGTCTAGAATATTGTTTGGATAGTCAATATTCAAGTGAGCTGGCTTTAGAGAAAGCTTATTTAAATATTGGAAGACAATATACCACTGCCGCTCTTGCTTTGATCTTGCTGAGCAGTATGTACTCCTAGTTTAATCAGTCCTTTTACATATTAAATATTTAAGGTTTTCAAACTCAAATGGGTTGAGACATCTGCAAATTTTTTTTACAACTCACTTTCTATAAAATTCAGTAGTTGAAAAATAATTAATACTGCAATTTACATGTCTCCTAAAACCTGATGATCTTAGAATGTAAAAATATCGTTTATAAGGAATAAGATATAATCAAATATCTAGAAGATGTAATTTTTAGATGAATTGGCATTTGAAAGGAAAAAAACAAACAGATAACAAAAAATATTCTTAACAGAGTTAAAATGCATTTTGGGCTTCAGGATTTTATATTTTACAATTCCATTGGAGCCTTTCTAGGACCTGATCTCAGGCTTCTGCAAATGATACAGTCAGAGTTGAGCCCAGAGACTGCTGGTATGTAACAAGTACAGGGTTAACCAGGGCAGGCTACGGAAGTGGTGTCATGCTAACGGGTAACAGGTGACTTCCTGAGGGTCTTTTAGCAATAGTTTGGCCAAGACTGTTCTGGAAACAAAGTGGAGTGGACTGAAGAAAACACTCCTGAGTGAGGGGCTCTGTGAATGCTTCTGTAGTCAACTGTAGAGCATGTGCTCTGATGACAGAATTGATGCAAATGAGCCTTTTCACAAGGAAATGGAGCCTTCACTGACTGCTTGAGAACCACAACATAGGACTCCGTAACAAAGAGACCATCAGCTATGACAGGAACATGTGCCACCTTGAAAGAAGTGGTGTTACAAGGAGCCGGGTGGGTATCATCATCCTTAGTGAGGTCCCCAAATCCCAAACTGAAAAATGCCCCACATACAACATGTCTTCCAGAAAGAGCAATAAAGACAATTTTATCCCCGCTGCCTATACTATTTCAAGAGTTTGGAAGCATATTCTATATCACAACTGAACCAAAAACATCTCAGAGGTTGTGGCTAAGGAGTCCAGAGGAGTTGGAGTTGTCTTGATCATAATTGATCTAAACACACACAACGCACACAAACAAAAATCAACTCTAGAGTATCAACTGGTGAAAAACAACTTTCTGTCCTGGGCCTTAGGTTAGACTTCAGCTAGATTAGTTTGCATAGGGCTCACCACCATATCACCAAAGATGAGTTCTAGTGTGTGGCCACTGGCAGGGAAGATCATGTGACCACCACAAGTGCCATGGCTCTTCTTAACCTGAGACCAGAGAAGGGCTTGGTCAAGCGGATTGTAGTCTTCAGGGTCCTAGACTGGGAGAGACAAGACTTAGCGCATTGCCACTTGCTGTACCTATTGCTTGGTAAGTGTATGAGGCAGGAGAGTTGCTTCAGATCCTGACTGATCCTGAAGTGTACTACTACATTACTGCCAGGTGTAAGAGAGATGCTTCCTCTTCATCAAGAGCTACTCATGCCCAAGGAATAATAATTTCTGTTGTTCAATCTCATAATTTGAAAATATTATTCTTCCTCTGTCCTTTACATTGTTGTGTTTATTTTGAATCTTTCATATTTCCTTTGCTGAGTTTCAATTCAAAGCTGTAATAGTAGACTACATTTTCCAAAAACCTGATCCAAATTCTGGTTTGTGTAGTCAATTGAATGGTTTTGAATCCAATGATTTATATCCAACTATGAGGTTCATGGTATAATATTACACTCAAAAATTATTCCTTGGAATTGAATAATCAGACTTATAAAGGTTCTTTAAAATGAATAAAAGTTTAAATGAAAATACATAACAGTTCTCTCTTCTAGTATCTATTCACAGTCAATAAAATTTTCCGCAGGAATGCTACAATTTTAATGACTTCAAACTGTTAGACTTTTTTCAATTAAAATTGCTTTAATAAAAATCTAATGTTTAAAAGCAGAATATCTTATATATATCTACTTCATATATTTGTATACACACTTTTACATTAATATGTGTTAAATATGGAAAATTTCCTTGGAATTTTAAGCATAATGTGTCATGGTGCTAAATAATAGGTTAAACTAAGGCTAACCAATAGCCCCTTAATTCTCCCTGTTTTTTCTGTAAACAAGTTTTTAAGCATACTGCCATATCTCATGTCTCAGTTTGCACATTCAAAGAATAAAGTGGCTTTACAGTGGAATTTGAGGGCTAATTGTATATTTATGAAGGAATTAAAGCAGCTGTCAGAAGTATTTAATAACATGAAATATAACTGAATTGCTTGTATTGTATTATTGACACTGTGGGACTGTTAATTTGCTTGCTAAGATTTCCAAAGTACTAGATAAAATACATTGTGTTACATGGAAACAAAGATTGTATTAGGCTTACCCCAGAAATTTGTACTCAGGCCTATTGAGGCATGTTTGGTTTTACAGAATTCATTAGACAGCCCTTCTGTGACTTTCACTGTAGGAGTTTGAAATACCAATATAAAGTATCTTCATGGGAGCCAGTTGAATACTTAAGTGAGCAACTGTAGATTTGCCAGTTCTTTCTTTGCCCACCCACCTCCTACGAGTAATGTGTTCTTATTAGTGTGTTGTCAATTCTCCTATTTTAAATATTATATTGAAAATTATTTATTTTCCATGCAAAACACTTGATATGCTTAAAAATGTCGGCGCATAGATGCACTCTGAAGAGGATCTGGCAAATGAGAGTTTATAATATTGATATTCAATGAAATAATGAAGGATGTAAGATGCCAATATGAAGGAGTTCCAGTCATAAATAAAAGTATCATAAGAAAATCAGGATAGTGTTGGTGCTGGGCACAATGGTGCACGCCTGTAACCCAATCCCTGCACTCAGGCACTCAAGGAGGCAGAGGCAGGTGGATCTGTGTGAGTTCCAGGCCAGTCTGGTCTGCAAAGTGAGTTCAGGACAGCCAAGGCTACACAGAGAAACCCTGTCTCAAAAGAAAGAAAGAAAAAGATTTGAGATAATGGTCAGAAAAGCTATTCTCTCAGGAGACAGAAGATAAAGAGCGAACGGTATAGCTTGAAAAAGAATTAAAGAAACTAGTTTTAAATAAGCATCTGGGATACTTGTTTAAAGGATATGTATACCCCTGCAATGAGCAGAGACACCTTGTTAGTGGCATTCTTATGTGTGTTAGGCACAAAGCAGATGGCAGTCCTTTGTTCATCCTAGCTTGGTGGCCAAACTTCTTTTATGCTTAGGACATATAAAAATCAAATCAAACACAGGCAGCACAGTGCAGGACGGAGAAGACAAACAGAGACTGAAGACCACCATGACCTGCCTGCGCTCCAGAGCACAGCACAGGCAAGCCATAGATGCACACAAGCCACCATGCCATGCAGCACAGTTGGAGGATGTCACCCAGGAACCCCCAACCCCAAGCAGTGTGGCCAGCCTGAAGCAGGAGGCACCACAATGTGCAAGTCAGATGGGAGAGAAGAAGTGGAGTAGCTTGAGCGTTAACTGGAGACCCAGGGGTGGAGGGGGGCACCCTGTTGTGAGTGGCCAGCTCCACCTCCTGGGGCCAAGGTGAGGTCCCAGTGTGAGCTGCTGCTGCTGGCCAAGTCCGAGTCTGGCTGTGTAGCAGAAGCGGTCAGCGTCATCCCGTAGAAAACATGAGTATGTCTCTGGTTGAGACAGCCACAGGGGACCACATGGATATCCAGGAGCTGTGCATAACTGCCCCCACCTCTCACTAGCTGCAGAGCTCTTGAGAGCTGGCCCCATCTCTCAGAAGCAGGGAAAGTAGATCCTGCACCTCACTCAGGCACCTCATGGAGCTGGTTCTGGTGGTCGGAGTGTGGCTGAGCCAGCACTCGTGTGGAGAGCTGACCCCACTGCTTGTCTGCCGTGGGGTGGCTTGAGTGCAGAGGTGTTGCCACCCACCCTAGCCCTATGGCCCTTGACACTCTGGCAGTTGGGAAAGCTGCCCACAAGGCCATGAACTCCGGAGAGCTAGCCCTGCATTTTACCAGCTACAGCACTTGGGAGAGCAGGCCCTGTGCCTTGCCTGGACAGCGCAGCAGAGCTGATCGGGATGACAGGAGTACAGGTGAGCCAGCCTCAGGACAGGAGAGCAGGAGAGCTGACTCTGCCACCTGCTTATGGCACATTGGGTGTCCAAGCTGGAACAGTGCTGGACAGCTCACCCTAGTGGTGCAAAGAAGGGAGAACTGTGGGCTGACCAGCTCTGCTCCCACCCAGACCCAGATCCAGGGTTCTGAGTTGTCCCACTCCAAAACCTTTATCATCTGTGAATGGTTGGGACATGTGAAAGGGCCAGTCCTGATCCAAAGCCACAGGATCTCCATGACACAGGACAACAACAGAATAACTTGGAGGAGTCCCAATGAGGATCCAATATTGATGGTGTCACAGAAGCCAGAGATCTTGACCAGTTCATTGCAATAAACATTTGCAAGTGAAGATGTGTGGACAGAGAGATATACTGTGGGACACACTGTGACACACTACAGCTTCCACAATGAGATGTTTCCTATGCTTTGTTTTGGTTGTCTGTGTGTGTTTCATTGGCGGGGGGGGGGGCGGTTTGCAAGGGTAAAGGGTAGATATGACAGAATGTGGAGACGAGCGGGACTATGGATCATGTGGTGATATTCACAAAGAATCAATAAAATTCACAAAGAATCAATAAAAACTCTTTAAGAAAAGAATATTTAGAAGACAGAGAAAATGCCAGACACCTGTCTGTAAATAATAAACGAATGAAGTGTATGGAAATGATTTAGAAAGAAGAAAGCTAAAATGACTTTATGTACAAGACCAGGGGATGGAAAACTGATATCATCTAAGCTAATATGTTTGCAGGTCAGAAAGTGAAGATGCTATTGACAGTAATGTAGGACAAGTTAGTAAACTATGGAGCCGAACAGAATATGATTGTTAAAACAAGTTAAAACAATAGTCAGCTTTTTACTCCTCACCACCAACCAGCTTGCCTTTTATTCTTAGGAGTTTGTATGTGTATTATGAAGCACAACTGAATTAAAATTTCTCAGAGATTATGGGTAAGGAGCCCAGAAAAAGAAATATTGTCTTGGCCATAATTGGCCGAAGTGAAAGTCCCAAACCAAAGTGGTTGAAAACAACTTTCTACCTTTAGGCCTTAAACATGCCTTCCACTCAGAACTTCAGAAGGTATTGGCTAACAGTTTCTCTGCTACAACAAAACATCATGACCATGACAGCTTTAAAAGAAATGTGGTTGAACAAAGCCATGGCAGCATGAAGTTACACTTTCATCTATCAACAAGGGACAGAAAGTGTGATCAGAGTATCTCTAGATCTTTTGGAACCTCAGTCTGTCCCAGGAACTCATCATTTCTGACAAGGCCTCACTCCAAGTTCTACTAACTGGGAACCACATATTTAAACAGCCATAGAGATTACTCTCAAGCAAAGGATCTACAGATTCATGGTTGCCTTTTCAGTCATCTACTAAATGAACTTCTGCCTTCCAGATATATGAGATAATGAGTTTCTGTGTTTTTTTTTTTTTGACCCAACTGAAGGCTGTAGTCACTTGTAACAGCTGCCCCAGGAAACAGACACAGAAAAACCGTACAAAACATTGTGTTATCTACCAAGTAGCTGTTGAGCACTCCTGGAACAGGAGATTCAGGGAGTATTGCACAAGGGAAACAGTGTTTCCATTGCTTTTTAGGGAATAGAATTTGAAAGTACAAAACAAGAAGGAATACCACAAATAAAAGCATGGGAGAGAGATGTGCACAGGCTGTAGGGAGCAAGGAGGACCTTAGCCTTCAGGAGATGGAGAAATGTGAAAGAATTCTGGAAAGCAAGCTGGGTGAAGAGGCCTCACCTGAAATCCCAATATGCTGGGTGTGACCATGGTCTGACTGTGATTGAGCAAGGCTTTCTTGGCTGGAGGTATGGTGGTGAGACACAATTCTATGGAACCCTAGAGGGACAAGTCTCAGAACTGGGCTGCAGTGAGCAGTGTTTTGTAAGTGTCTTGCAAGACAGAATTGGTGATGGAGCATTGCCCACTGGCAGGTACAGCAGGTCTAAGGACAGAAGAGTCTTTAGAAGAATTGGGATGAGAGGTGTTGGATGTGAGGGAAGGAGGGGAAGAAGGTCAGGGGTGACTTGAAATCTAGACAGAGTAGAGCCTGTAGAATGTGACACTGAGAAAAGAAAATGCCAGTGGTGGGGGAGAGCACAGTGTCTGAAGCAATCTGAAGTCACCTCCTCATGCTCTGAGATAAGGGAGAGACCAGCATGCCGAGCACAGAGTGCCTGAGACCTACAGGTGACCTTGACTGCTGCCTCAGCTTTCTTTGCAAGGTATGCAAAGCACGGAATTGTGATGTCATTATCTCATAGAGTTGCTATGATTTCCAGAGATGTCTGGGAAGGCAATTCTAGAGAACCTTTCACTATTTTCTTTCGACGTGAAGGTGAGATCATTTGTAATGGCCTCTTGAGGAAATGATCACTTTCTAGACAAGTGGATGGTGAATGCCATAGGCAGCCTAACAGGCAGCAGGGCTATAAGGTCAGATCTGAGAGTCCTCAGCAACTAAGTGAAAGCAAAACACCATCCTGGAATTCTGAGGGCAAAGAGGTGGGAAACAGGGACGCAGAGACACTGGAGTGCCAGGTCCCTAGGTGTGGAGGTAAGTGCTGCAATATGGAAAGATGGACTTTAGACCCATGGGAAATGTTAAGGATAGGCACTGAGTCTTTTCATAGTTCTGTCAACACCAACAGGTATAGCAGTTCTAAAACGAAGAGAAGAATCTTGATTATGTAACAATGTATAAAAAAAAAATTGTTGGGAATCATGTATTTCAGAAGCCAGGCTTTCTCTGGGTTTCCATTTTGAAGGACAGACAGTTCAGTACCTTCGGGACTTTGTGCTGAGTGTTCAGTAAACCCACATAACAAAGTTAGCAAATTTATTGATGTACAGTTCAGTGGCGTGCATCCGGTACTTTGACAGCATTGGGCAATCAGCGCCTCTGCCTAATTCCAGAACATTGCACCACTCTCCTGAGAGCTCTGCTCCCTAAGCAGCCTATCCATTCTGTTCCTTCCCTAGCATGTGGAAACTAACAATTCTCTGTCTTTATAGGCATATCTAGATATAGACCCCTACAGGACGAAGAATAGCTTTTCAAACGCATGTGAGGATGCAGAGCTAGTTTCAAACGGGCAGATCTAAAAGAGGTGAGGCCCCAGGTTGGCTGACAGCATGGGCCGTGCCCCACAGGACAGGTGGCCACAGCTCAGATGGATTCATTAAGACTGGTTTCTCTTCTGTACCTTAACTCCAGCTGCTCCTAATTGCAAATACAATTAGAGGATGACAATGCTTTCTATAAATCAGCCGAACGCATGTGAAAGGTGAGGTCGAGGTTAGCACTATACAAACGTATGGGAAGAGAAATGATTAATCTAAACCTCATTGCTTGCACTATGTCTTTTTTTTAAAACTGTTTTATAATTGGGGAAATTTTGCCCTTAAGTGAGTACTATTTGTAAATAATCCTCTCTAATTGAAGGCTTAAAATGTCTGGGCAAACCCAAAAATGACTCCCTGCCCAAGGTTTAGTAACAGTTTAGGTATTCAAATGGGAGCAGCCTGAAAAGCTGCTTGGGTTTGATCTTTGTAAACCTGTAATTACTCATCTTCCAGCTAGACTTTCTCTGAGCTAAGTGAGGACCCAAAGTGCGTTAATTACCCACTGATTACTCAAAATAAACAAAAAACCTTATGACTTATCATCTTCGTTTGAAATAGTGCATGTTGTAGGCTGAAAATAAGTCCCTCTTTGTGGTATTTTGGGCTCACATGTCAGCTCTCCAAGTCCATTGCCTGTGTCAAACTTTTAAAATCTGCGCACAAACTAAATTAAGCTCCATACGCTTGGTGGAGTATTAGGAAGTGCTGGCTTTACAGGTGTATAAAAGAAAACCACAGGTCCCAATTTCAGAGCGCCAGCAAGCACATTGTATACACATTGTATGCAGGGACAGTTGATTTAGTACTAAACCAATAAAATATTTACCAGTGTCCCTGAATACTTTGGTTGTTGACAGGAGGCTAGTGTTCCCTAATCATTCTGTCTAGTCTGCTTTCAGGTCTGTTTTACACACCTTCTTTTCCTTTCTTCTAGAATTCATGTGTCATTTGAAGCCTTCATCAAGTGAGATAAAGAACCGTTCGAGGCCTTCATGATGGTCCAGAAGTTCGAAAACATTCAGAAACCTTTATTAGCTTGAATATGAAATGGGATTTGTATCCAAATACAGCTTCTGTCTGTATTTGATGGGTTATGAGAATGCCACTGTTCAGGTGTGCCCACCCTTTGCAGGACGGTAATGCTAAGCACAAAAGTAAGTATTGATCCATAAAATGGATAAAATTAAAAGGAAATCTTGACTTTGAAACTCAGCTGTCTGCAGGAATCGCTGATATGTTGGGGGCCATGTTGAGTATAATAGGTCCTGCAGAGGTGCCCTCTGACCTTAGCAGGTATTCAGGACTTTTAGACAAACCAGCATACAAAGAAAAGCAAGGTACTAATGGAAGTGTTCAAACACAGCTTGGGCTATGTAAATTGTACTAAAGTCAAAGGAGCCCAGGAAGCAGACCCAGCTTCTTGGAGTTTGGGAAGGATAATGGGGGAAGGTTTGGAACTGGCTTTGGGTAGCAAGGAGGAGGAGGGTGGGGTGGTTCTGTGCACAAATGGTAAACTAAAATGGCTAAAGGGGAGAGTCCGCACCGTGACCACATTGGCGGAGGGAGGAGCTGGGCTAGAGTACAGAGTGCTTGACGTCAGGATAGGATTAGACAACTCATTTTGTGGCAGGAAATTGGTGGAAGTGATGAAGGTTTGGGGCTATGAGTGTGACATCAGAATAAAGGTTTCCTTCTGGTTGAATTGATAAAGAGAAAACTGAAATATGTACAGTGTACTTGGCAGACTCAGAAATGACAAACTTGCCCTGGGTTGAGGGGCACTGACAAAGTGAGATGGGATGTTTAAAGAATTATCTGAATGACGTTTTAAAGGAAGTATTTATTGGACCTGGTTAGCTGCTGAGAGTGGTATGTGTGAGAGTTCAGGCAGACTCTGGGACTCTGAGCTCAGGTTACATCAAGACCGAAAGAAAAAACCAAACCAAACCAAACCAAAGAGGCAACTGACTTCGGGAGCTCAGTTTTAGGCATGTTGAGATCCATGCGAAGATTCATCTGATGCTCTGGCAAATGTAGGGTTGAAATTTACAAGAGGAAAAAAGTGAGGTACCCTAAACACACAGAGATGTGTTTGCAGAAATCATAGTATTAGAGTGATTTCTGAGAAAGTGAGAGGATGGGGAGGAGATGGAAGGGGTGGGGAAAGGTGTTGTGGTGTGCTAGAAATAATACAGACAAAATTGTATTTTTTTTTCTGTTTAGCTGTGGAGGAAGACAAATCAGGTCTAAAGATGAAGGAGATGCCTAGAATAGGAGTGAGACCAATTCCTCTGTTTCAAAGAATCTATCAGTAAAAATTATTACAATGAGGATTGAAACAAAAGCATTGAATTTCTTGACTAAGCAGCTCTGT
Source organism: Pachyuromys duprasi (assembly GCA_028658305.1). NCBI lineage: Eukaryota > Metazoa > Chordata > Mammalia > Rodentia > Muridae > Pachyuromys > Pachyuromys duprasi. The sequence goes on along the minus strand of CM053748.1, from coordinate 2,996,061 downwards.
GATACCAGTGAAAAGCAGCAATGAAACAAATGTCCTCTAAATGCTAAGGAATGAATGATTCTTATTTGATACTGAAGCCATAAATGTAGATGATTCTATTGAGGAAAAAAAGAAAGAAGGCAATTGTTTAGCTGACACAGCAGGATCCGAAGTCTGCTTTCCTTCTTTCTCTTTACATAAGACATAGCTTACTTTAGATAACAGAGAAATAAATTTAAAGGAGCCAAAAAAAAGATACTAAGTAGAACATGTCTTATCCCAGGAGATTGAAAAACCATTGCTACCAAACCAGACACCAAGTTCAGTCCTCCACCTCACATGGCAGAAGGAATGAACCATTACAAACACATTGTCTTCACACACACACACACACACACACACACACACACACACACACACACACACGTATGCACATGCACACGCACACTCACACCCACCCATACACACACATTCATATGAATCCACACACATTCATTCAAACATTCAGATACACATACACACAAACACATAAACACACACAATCCACACACACATCCACACACAAAAATATATCCACACACTTACACATACACATACACTAAATAAATACAATAAATAAATAAATAAATACATACATACATACACACATACAATTTATTCAATTTGTAACCCGGCTGTAGCCTCCTCGTCTCCTCCCAATCCCATCTTCCCCCTCCCTCTTCTCCCCCTATGCCCATCCCCTAGTCCAGATAGGGGAGGTCTTCCTCTCCTTCCATCTGATCCTAGTCTATCAGGTCTCATCAGGACTGGCTGCATTGTCTTCCTCTGTGGCCTGGTAAGGCTGTCCCTCCCCCCCTGAGGGGGAGGTGATCAAAGAGCAGGCCATTGAATTCATGTCAGAGACAGCCCCTCTTCCCCTTACTAGGGAACCCACTTGGAAACTGAGTTGCCATGGGCTTCGTCTGAACAGGAGGTCTAGGTCCTTTCCATGCATGGTCCTTGGTTGACTCATCAGTCTCTGCAGACCCTCTGGGCCCAGGATTTTCAGCTCTGTTGCTCTCCTTGTGGAGCTCCTTTACCCTTCAGGTCTTTCTATCTCCCTCTTCCTTCATATGATTCCCTGCACTCTGCCCAAAGTTTGGCTATGAGTCTCAGCCTCTGCTTTGATACACTGCTGGGTAGAGTCAGAGGCCCTCTGTGGTAATCTCCTGTCTTGTTCCCTGTCTTCCCCTAATTCCAATCTCTATTTTTTTGCCCTGCTGAATGAGGTTTTAGCCTCTTCCCTAGGGTCTTCCTTGTTGTTTAGCTTCTTTAGGACTAAGAATGTGTATCCTCTATTATATGGCTAATATTCACTTATAAGTGAGTATATACCATATGTATATGTCTGCTTCTGGGTTACCTCACTCAGGATGATCTTCTCTAGTTCCATCCATTTGCCTCAAAATTTTATGATTTCCTTGTTTTTAATTGGCTCTAAGATCAGCAATCAATAAATGGGACCTCACGAACTGAAAATATTCTGTAAAGCAAAGGACACTGTCATCAGAACAAAACAACAGCCTATAGACTGGGAAAGGATCTTCACCAACCCTGTATCTGACAGAGGGCTAATATCCAGTATATATAAAGAACTAAACACATTAAAAAGCAACAAATCAAGTAATCAAAAAAAAATGGGCTACAGATCTAAACAGAGAATTCTCACCAGAGAAATATCAAATGGCAGAGAAACACATTTCCCTTAGTCATTTGGGAAATGCAAATTAAAATGACAAATCAAAATCACACCCATCAGAATAGCTAAGATAAAAAAAAAACTCAAGGGATGACACATGCTGAAGAGGTTGTGGAGAAAGGAGAACCCTCTTCCATTGCTGGTGGGAATGTAATCTTGTAGGACCACTTTGGAAATCAATCTGGCACTTTCTCAGAAAATTAGGAATAGTGCTTCCGCAAGGTCCAGCTATTCCACTACTGGGCATATATCTGAAAGATGCTCTACCATACAACAAGGACATTTGCTCAGCTATGTTTATAACAGCTTTAGTCATAATATCCAGAATCTGGAAACGACCTAGCTGTCCCTCAACTGAGAAATGGATACAGAAATTGTGGTTATTTGCAAAGTGGAATACTACTCAGCAATTATAAACAAGGAAATCATGGAACCTGCAGGCAAATGGATAGGACTAGAAAAGATCATCCTGACTGGGGTATTCCAGAAGCAGAAAGCCACACATGGTATATATTCACTTATAAGTGGACGTTAGCCATATGATATGGGATAAACATTTTATCTTTTTTAGAACAATTTCCATGTTATTTATAAGTTATGTTCTTTTTTATTAATTATACTTTATTCACTTTGTATCCCCCCCTATAGCTCTCCCTCCCTCCCTTATAAAGCCTTCCCTTCCTCTCCCTTCTGCATGCATGCCCCTTCCCAAGTCCACTTATAGGGGAGGTCTTCTTTTCCTTCCTTCTGATCCTAGTCTATCAGGTCTCATCAGGAGTGGCTGCATTATCTGGTAAGGCTGCTCCCCCTTCAGGGGGAGGTGATCAAAGAGCCAGCCACTGAGTTCATGTCAGAGACAGTCCCTGTTCTCTTTACTATGGAACCCACTTGGAGGCTGAACTTCCATGGGCTACATCTGTGCAGGGGTTCTAGGTTATCTCCATGCATAGTCCTTGGTTGGATAATCAGTCTCAGGAAAGACTCCTGTGCTCAGATTTTTGGTTCTGTTGCTCTCCTTGTGGAGCTTCTGTCCTCTCCAAATCTTACTATTTCCCACTTCTTTTGCAAGATTCTCTGCATTCTGCCCAAAGGTTGGCCATAAGTCTCAGCATCTGCTTTGATATTCTGCAGGGCAGAGCCTTTCAGAGGCCCTCTGTGGCAGGCTCCTAACTTGTTCCCTGTTTTCTCCTTCTTCTGATGTACATCCTCTTTGCCTTTCTGGATGGGGATTGAACATTTTAGCCAGAGTCCTCCCTGTTGATTAGTTACTCTAGGTGTACAGATTTTAGTAGGCTTATCCTATATTATATGTCTATATGAGTGAGTATATACCATGTGTGTCTTTCTGCTTCTGGGATAGCTCACTCAGGATGATCCCTTCCATTTCCCACTATTTAGCTGCAAATTTTATGATTTTTTTTTTATTGCTGAGTAGTATTCCATTGTGTAGGTATACCGCAATTTCTGTATCTGTTCCTCAGTTGAGGAGCATCTGGGTTGTTTTCAGCTTCTGGATATTACAAATAAAGCTGCTACAAACATGCTTGAGCAAATGTCTTTATTGTTTACTTGAGCCTCTTTTGGATATATGCCTAAGAGTGGTATAGCTGGATCTTGAGGAAGCGCTATTCCTAGTTGTCTGAGAAAGTGCCAGATTGACTTCCAGAGTGGTTGTACAAGTTTACATTCCTGCCAGCAGTGGAAGAGGGTTCCCCTTTCTCCACAACCTTTCCAGCATGTGTTGTCACTTGAGTTTTTGATCTTGGCCATTCTGGTGGGTGTAAGGTGAAATCTCAGTGTCCTTTTGATTTGCATTTCCCTAATGAGTAAGGATGTTGGGCATTTCTTTAAGTGTTTCTCTGCGATTCTATATTCCTCTATCGAGAATTCTGTTTAGCTCTGCTCCCTATTTTTTAATTGGATTACTTGATTTGTTGCTTTTCATCTTCTTTAGTTCTTTATATATACTGGATATTAGCCCTCTGTCAGATAAAGGGTTGTTGAAGATTCTTTCCCAATCTGTAGGCAGTCGTTTTGCTCTGATGACAGTGTCCAAGTTTTTCTTTTTTTTAAATATTTATTTATTTTATATATGAGTACTTAGTCTTCACATACACACACACACACACACACACACACACACACACACACACACACCAGAAGAAGACATTAGATCCCATTACAGGTGGTTATGATCCACCATGTGGTTGCTGGGAATTGAACTCAGGACCTCTGGAAGAGCAGCCAATGCTCTTAACCGCTGAGCCATTTCTCCAGCCCCCATTTTAACTTTTTAAAAAGATTATTTTAAGAAGGTGCATATAGGTTCTACTCAGCTCACTACAGTGGGTAATTAAAGATAACGGTGATGATTTCAGGGAGAAACTGATACATTTAGAAGAAGGAATTGAATAACCACAGAAGGAAAAAATATTCTTGGACATTTAGAAAGCATGGTTATCTGTTGCCACTGAAATGTGGGAAATTTAATGCCTGGGAGGTTTGTATACATTTTAGAATATTTGTTTAAATAAGAAGTTTTTCCTCTTCCCTCTGCTGTGATTTGTTTCTGGCTGCTTGAAACCAGCTTTTTTTTTTTTTTTTTTGAGAATGGTTCTTTCATCCTCCGCACTGATGGAGCCATGCGAATCTGCAGTGATTGTCCAAGCTTGGACTGGCTGTTTATGCCAGGTAATAAGAATGTCTCCAAGACAGGCCAGAGTACAAAGGACCCCACTCCTCAGCAGACACCAGGAAACCTGTCTGTCAGAGGGACATTGAATTGAAAATAACCCAGTGGAAAATGAAGGTGAGAAATCTAAGGTGACACTTACTCTGAATGTGGGCCAGCATCATGCACACCACTGAAAAGATCTCTAGAAATGCTCATTCCAAGGCCCCATTCTACCTGATACCATCTCTTCATGGGCATTCTATTCCCCAGCATGGTTTTATGAAAGGCATCGAGAGTGTACATCATGGACCTTTGGTGTGTCGCAGAAATGTAAAAGGTCCCTGAAAGCTCAGGGTGGTGGTTCTTGCTGCAGTTCCCAAAGCTACATTCCAAATCCCAGGAACTTCTTGGAAATGTGACATACAAAGTCAGACCTTCTGGGAGCAGGACCCAGGGACTGGCTCAACCAGCCAGCTCTGCAGAGGAGTCCCAGGTGTCCTGAAATATGAGAATCAAATTACAACCTGAGAAACACAGGGCTCCTGACCCAGGCCATGGACTTAAATGTTTTTAATTAAGAGGTTGCTTGGGGTATATTACAAGTTCTGAAAAAAATTGAATAAAAAAGTCAGTGACAGTGCTGTGTTCTCACAAGATTTTCTGTGACGTAACTAAGGCAGGGGACAATGGACGCTTGACAGAGGAGACTCAGCCACTTAGATGAATTCCCGTCAATTAGTAAGCGAAGTGCTCATTCCCAGGGTTGCATAGTTAAAAAAAAATACAAAAAGACAAAACAAAAAAAACAACAACTAGATTTGAAGAAGGTAAATGTACAACAAAACACCATTTACCGTTTTCAACTAGATAACAAACTACAAAGTAAGTGTTTTAAGGCTAATTACAGATAATCATGATTCTGTTATCAAAGCAGCAAGCCTCTTAAAAAGTGGCTTATCTGTGTGCCTAGTTATCTCACACATCCGAAAGCCATATCTTTGCGTTGTTTGAGCAAACCTTCCGCAGTTCTGGCTTCCCTTCATCTTCCACTAACAAGGTTCCTCTTCAGTTAAAAGGGAGCCGAAGCAGGGTCAAAAGCCATGGCTGTACTGAAAGTTGCCACCAGCAAGAAGAACCTGCAGATTCCCTCTCTGTCCTCTGGGACGATGGGCTGTCCCAGCCAGTAGACCTTAGCCAAGTGTCTGTATTTAAATTTCACCTGAGACAAATGAAATACCATTAATTTCTCCAAGACTCCAGTCATTTCCCTCCTGACCACCTAGGGTACCTGAGTGCCATGTCAGGCAGCAAGGTTCAGAAGATATTCCCATCAGCACAGAAGGTTCCTTAGATGGGCCTTGAGCTTTTGATGTAGGCTTTGTCAGAACAGGGCTGAACAAGAACATGCTCCATAGAGGTTACTCACACCACATCTGTGGAGAGCTGAGGGCCTGGCCGCTTCGTCTTTGCTAAGAATGGGGGCTTTCCAAGAAGACGAGGTGATGAGTATGCTGCATTAACTTTCTTCTTTATTTTGGTTATGGTGGCAGGAGGAAAAGGCAGTCACCCAGGAAGACAAGATGACATTGGCTAATGTCCAGCCATTTTTGGAGTTTTATTTACACAGTTTTGCTCTGGTATGCCAAGACTGTTGTCAAGAAGGTATTTATTCATTTCTTTAGTTAGGTCTTTACTGGAAACCATACAAGACAAATCTATTATAAACGGCAAGTTTGGTGAGCTGCCGGCAGATGCTGGTGCTCAGGTTACGCTGCCTTTTCAGATTTGGTTTGAGGTCCTTCATTTGAGGTTGTTGCTATTATTATTAGTAGTAGTGGTAATATTGATATCATTATTTTATTTTTAGTCAGGGTCTCACTATGCAATCCAGACTTGCCTCAAACACACGATCATGCTACCTCAGCCTCTCATGTGATAGGAGGGTGGACATGAGTCTCCACTGTTGGCTTATTTTCTGGCACTTTTATTGTGCCTTTTGAGATCCATGCTAGAAAGAGCACTGTAGGATTGATTCTGGTTCTGCTGCTAAGATCTCTTTGGGGAGATGTAGCAAGAACCTTTCCTTTTCACTAGATCAAGCATGGTGGACAAAAAAATAAAAGAAAAACAAACAAACAAAAATCCCAGCTAACAACAAATCATTGATTTTAAGCTGAAACTGTTGACATTTTAGGGCAAGGTAGTCTGAGTTAAGGTAAGGAGACTTGAACTAGCAAGAAGGCCTCAGGAAACTTTTGAGTCTCATAAAGGTACAGATATCGGGGCTTGAATCTATATGCCTGGTGTTTTGATTGCACAATAAAAAATCACTTGGTATCCACAGAGATAAACCCTTTAGCTAGACTAACAGGAGTATGTATAAATCCGTGAGAGGCCAGAAGGGAGGTAGATAATATTGCATGTGTGTGGAGCGTGCGTGTTTGTGGAGTGTGTGTGTGCTTGAGCATATGTGTGTGAAGGTGTCCTAAGGACCCCACCTTGAGAGATGCATCAGCTGCTTTTGGGTCTTGGTGAGGAAGGACTCACAGTCCCAGCCTTGCTCATCATTTGGCAGTGTTCCCTGGGAAACAAAACTATCTCTTTGTCCCATCTCTGCTGTGTCTCAGCATTTTCCTCTCTCATGTCCCGAGGAGATGAATATTTTATGTGTTTTCTGCTGAGGCTTCTGGAGTATTCCATAAGTGTCTTTGTGACAATCTGACAAGACTGGCTGACATATAATTTTCCTAATTACACAGTTAACACTGATGTGTCTATTTGTTATCTGAATCTGGACTTGGGTTAGAAAGGTGTCTCTTCTAGCCCAGATGACCCTTGGGTCTTGCAAGTTAAACAATTGTAACAATTGTAGCCAAGAGAGAGACCACTTTTCTGGAAAATTCTCCCAAATGATTTCTCAGCATACTTTTGGCATATGGAGATCTGTAATTCTTTGTAATTATTAGTCAACTTATAAAAAATAAATAGGAAATTGAATCTTTGTATTCTATCAATTTCCTGTTGTTCCGTCTATTACCTTTGTTAATATTTTGTCTCAGGTCAAACCAGTGGAAAACCAGGCATAGACGTAGTTCTGTGGATGCCTGCACACATTGTGTTTGGAGCTTCTAGCCTCCAGGTGAAAGACTCTTAGGTGAAACATCATCTCACTGCTAAACAATGTGGACTTAGAATTTAGGAAGACTTCAAACATCTTTCTATTTTCCCAAATTAAACATTTACTTGGGCTATTTTCCAGTGCCCTGATTCTCCTGCTGACAATAAGTTCCTGAAAGATAATTAGATAAACTTATCCATGCTAATGTGGTAGTTAGCTAATCTATTACTCTGGATCAATAAGCCTTACCATAGTCACGTGATTCAGTCACATCTCCATGTTGGCTGGGTATGCTTAGAACTACTGGCAAGAATAAGAATTCTACCACCAGTCCAGGGAAGATGGAAGGAGTGACTTCCATCACTTCTTCCAAAGAGTTTGCTTTATATTATATAAGCACACACACATATGTATGTATATATAAATATATATATATGTGTGTGTGTGTGTGTGTGTGTATGTGTGTGTATGTGCATTTAATGACTATGTCATGAATTAGAATCATTCAGCTAACTTTTTTTTTCACTGCTAAAGTTTATGCTTTTATGTTGCATGCAAGGAATCACAACACTGTACTATATAGAAGAAAGATAAAAGAGAAGCTCTTGGTAGCAGAACCAAAAATAATCATGAACTAAGAACTCATGGCTATGAGTGTTCTGAAAGGAAACAATTGAGATGGTGCATTCCTGGCTGCAAACACTCCTGCTCCAATGCCACTCTTCTCACACAGCAGGGGACTTTTGTCTCAGAGCACAACTTTGTCTCTCCATTTGGTGTTCTTCTGGTGAAGCCACACTTTCTTTCTTCAGTCCTGTGTGCCAGCCACAGATCGGTGGTGCTGTGAGTGAACCTTTATTTAGTGAAAATCCCATATTATTGCCACCGTCAGGATCAAACAAAGCAGAAACTTTTTATAGAAGAAGACTGTGGAGGGCAGAGGAAATAATGCTCAGATTTGAAACAATATTCTATGCAGAATGCCAGGCATCCATCCCTAACAGCAGCAGTTGGGCTGGGTGTGGGAGTGTCAGGCTTTGTCCAGTGACCAGGCTGACTGCCAGGATAAAGGACATTATTGGATGAACAAGGAGTTAGTTGGAAGTGGTATTTCCAATTGTTTTTTTCAAACTCAGGGTGATACCGACTGGTAGATTTCTTGTTTGTGTTTACGAGTGTTGTGTTGTACAAGACTGACTTGCTTTAACACCTTTTCTTTCTTAGAGTAGGCATTTAAACGGCACAGACATGAGTTCAGCTCTCTCTTCTTTTTATTGCATTTTAAAATTTATTACTGTTATTATTTATTTTTTAGACCTATAATCTCATCATGTAGCCCAGGCTGACCTCAGATTTGTGGCAATTTCCTGCTTTAGCCTCCCAAGTGCCGGGATTACAAGTGTGTATGATATGCTTTATACTTAAGGCTCTTTTTGGGCAATCACTTATCAGAGAATAATTTGGTCTTCTTGAATCTCTATTGACACCTCCTCAGTGTCACTACTCTTCTTTCCACCACACCAAAAATAAATAAAATCCCAGGACTTTGCTGTTCCTGCAACATCTTATTATGTGTAAAGGTTCCCTTCCCCTGTGTCTTCTGTTCTCCTAGATGATGGTTGCCTCTCTCCTGCATGTTGCAGCCCCTCTGCTAAGTGGACACTAAACGTTCTCAAGGAACCAGCGCTGCTTACTATGCAGGTGGCCTACTTTCTGGAATCTCTCTCTGTTTACTGTTTTCATTTATTTCCTAGAAACTGACTTTATTCAAGCACTACTAAATCATTCTGGGCATTGCGGTACTACTTTAAAAAATATGACAGTGAATTTCATGAAACCCAAATGTAATCATTTTGAAGAATTAAGTTTTGTGGCATCTACTACACTCACAATGTCGTTGTCATGATCACTTCTGTCTAGTTCTAAGATACCTCCATCCCTTACAAGTAAAATGTTTATATGTTAAGTTTCTCCCTACTATCTCTTCCTTTAAGTTCCTGGAATGGATTCAGTACAGGTCAACTCTGCAATTTACATATGCTCATGTGATGGCCACTAATCTGTTATTAAGTTCACACATCTGTAGTTTTGGTCACAAACTACAGTTGGTCACAAAGCAAGCCTCAGCAGATACAGGAAGATTGAAATAATCCCTTGTATCCTACCCAACCATCACGGTCTAAAGCTGGACCTCAACAACAACAGAAATAGCAAAAGGCCTGCACATACATGGAAAATGAACAACTT
>CM053748.1:2940643-2985805 GCA_028658305.1 Pachyuromys duprasi | reverse complement strand
AGAAGAAGTCATCAACAGCCTCCCTATGAAAAAAAGCCCTGGACCAGATGGTTTTAGTGCAGAATTCTACCAGACCTTCAAAGAAGTCCTAACACCAATTCTCTATAAAGTGTTCCACAAAATAGAAATAGAAGGAAAATTACTATGAGATTATTTTATGAAATTATTCAGCCCCCCCTTTCTGACGTATGGAAGTAAATGTTTTTAGTAATGTCTTCTCAAGGTTCAGTATGCATTATACCACATCAAAGACATGTACTTATTTGTGGAGTAACAAAACCATTATCTAAGACCATGTCAGTTTGGCCTTATATTGTTCACCTGTTACCAATGAAGACTCTTTACGTATAAAACTAACAGTCTCCACATTTCGTGATTCTACCCTCACCTCTTTGAACCATTGTAGAATTTTTTAGGTCTGAATGAGTGACATGTGATTAGACAGAATTAACTAGATAAATAAAGGGATCTTATTGAATAAATAATAAAATAAAAGAATAAACTAGTTTTAGTTAGGTTTAAGGAGATAAACATTAATAAAAAATACTTAAAGAAATCATCATTTTCTGATAGCAATGTGAGACTCTTTCCCAGTGGGTGTAAGATGCTATAAATCTGACAGAGAACCCAGAGAAGTAACAAACTACCTTTTGCATCTATTTTTATTATTCTCCAGCTGTGACTCCTTCAAGATGAGATAAGAAAGAATAGAGATGAATGAAAAAGTGGGGAACTTGGAAAATATATAGAGTGGTATGTGGATAAGTGGCCATGATCATAGTATCAGGAATATTGTAAAGGGCAGGAGGAAAGACCAGATACCAAAGTAAATCAACACAGCACCTCCTCCTTACCTTTCATATGGGGAGGGAGCAGAGAAAAGGGTGTGTTCAGTGTAAGCCTTGGACACATTACATGACCAAAGAAGGACCCCCTTTCTGTCTTACTGTGTGTTGAGTGTCAGCAGTACATTCTGCCTCCTGAGACTTTTCTCTTCCTGAGAATCCTGAGAGGCTGCAGAAAACAAAATAAGGAGTGTGGGAAGCCTTGTTTTTCTTGCCGCGGCACACATCAGACAAGGACGGACCGTCTCTAGTTGTTCCTTGGACTCTCTTTAGGCTTGCCTTGTCATTCTTGCACTTCTCCAGTGCTCCATGACCGCTTCTATCCAGCTAGATGCCACCTTATTTTCCCTGGCTCTGCTATATTTTTTGATAGCTGACTGGTAGGTCTCAGAGTGAAGGTTAAGAGATATTTAGTAGCAATATGTTGAGGCACAAACCTTAAATTCCAGCAATTAGGAACCTGAGGCAGAAGAATTTTTGTAAGTTGCAGGCTGGCCTGGGCTGTTGAGTTACAAGCACTTTAGGGTTATAGAATGCAACCTCCTCCCTCACCTAAAAAGGTACTCTGTGGTTTGTCTTGAGTCCTTTTACACGGCTTAGGCACACATGGTTAGGAACACGGTTTAGGCACACCCAGATAGTTCTGACATAGGAGCACTAATTCTTTTTTTTTAATGTAATTTATATATTTTTATATCAATCACAGGTTAGGTACTTTGCATCCCAGGCGTAGCCCCTCCCTCATTCCCTCCTACTCTCCCCATCCCTCCCTCATCTCCTCCCTGCCCCTTCCAAGTCCACCGAAGGGGGAGGATCTCCTCCCCTTCCATTTGACCCCAGTTCATTTAAGAGCACTAATTCTAATACTGATTTGGCCTAAGGTGTGGACATAGTGACAGTATTTTCTATGTTGAAAGGTAGAGAGGATTTGTTATGCTAATAGCCAGATGATTCTAAGTTTTCTATTTTCAAGTACATGCTTATTTCTTTGTTCCACTCATTACAACATATTTGAAATTTAATGTTAAAGTTTGGATTAGTTGTAGATTTATGTTTTGTAAGAAATGGAGTAAAGGGGTGTTGTTCTGTTAACCAGTTTTTTCCAGTAGTTATAAGGCAGTTCATGGGTAGAGACTAGCTCCTGTCTTCAATTGGGTTCATTTCCTTGTTATGGCTTCTCTCCAAGCATGGAGTTGACAAACCACAAAAGGGATCAAGGGTAACTTTACCTGCCTTGGAGGAGCAGCAATTTGAATGGAAAAGTAAAGACTGGAGAATCTCATTAGCAATAGATGCTGACTGAGAGGTTGGCCAAGTCCCACCTCTGAGTCTACAGCATGCTTTGGGGTGCTTACTGACAGACTATAAACCAGTAATGGTCCTTGAGGGCCTTGGAGTGACAGCTGAGAGAAGTCCCTTATAGAGCAGGTCTGAGGGTCACAGAGGAGCAGCAGAAGGCAGGAGGCCTCCCTCGTCCAGCAGGTCTCAAAGACTGGAGTAGCATGTCTCTGGTGGCAGAAGCAGGAATGAGTCCCCTCTTCCAGCTCTGGTCAAGTCCTAGAAGCGGCTTCAAGGGAGCTCCCTGCACAGCGCAGAAGACTCAGGCATGCAAAGTTGGCAAATCTATCTTCTGTGAGTTTTCTTTTGAATCAGGAAGATCTCAGAGGCCAGGAGCTGGGCCTCTTTCTTATTTCTCCCCTTGGTGGAGTTTTATGATGAAAGTGCATGGAAGCCTCAGGACAATCAAAGAGATCGAGAACAAGCTGGACCTCTGATTGGCTGAACATGTACATGCAAATAAGGAGAAAGATGGGGCCAACTAGGGAAGAGGTGTCAACCAATTTAAACTTTTTTGGTTGTTTCTGTTGCTGTGGTAAACGTTCATTTGTTGATTCTGTTCCTTGGCTCTTTGGCTGTCCAGTAGAGGTTTTCCTGAGGACATTAAAAAACAAAACAAAACAAAAACAACCTATTTGTTTCATTTTTCATTTGGGCTGCTATTGGTATTCCATTGACAGCTATCAGCAGTCTACTCTGTGACCTCTGATCTTGAGTTTCCCATCTGTTAGAGATCCAAACTGAGAGCAGGAAGCTCTGCCTAAAGAGCTACTTCCACCCCTGTGGGTAACTTCTTATAGAGCTAGGAAACACCACTATAACCAGAATATACACTTTGGCCTAAACACTGAATTTATTTAGACTTCCATTATTTTGTGAGATCCATGCTTGGGTTCCAGGAAAGAAAGGGGGAGGGTCACTGGAGGCTGTTTTCAGGACTTACAGGCAGATAGAACATTTATTCATTCCAGATGAAGGCAACTATGCAGGCTGGTAAGGTAGTCATCCAGGCACACCCAACATTCACCAGCTGTACAAAGGACAAGGAACACAGGCCATATGGCGGTAAGCAAACTGGACTATAGACAGACTCAGAGGCAGCCCAGTGAAGGCAAAGACAGAGATGCAGGACTCTCCCTCAAGACTATGTTTATACAGAATCACTCCAAAGTATCGCTCTGCCCAAACCATCTATATAACAGGGTATATTACTGTATGCTTTTGGGGTTCTGTCAACATCAGGTATCAGTCATTTTGTGCTCACTCATAGATCCCTGAATGTCCAGTGTGAGCCATGTTTTAGGTAATTTATAATGGATATCCGTGTCAACACCATGTTGTGTAAACATAAATTGAACCTCAGACTTTTTGTTACCTACATACCTGTGTGGAGCTCTGCAATTAAGGTCCAAGTCTGGATAGCCTCTGAGCTTGGTCAATGACAGACTCCCTTTCTCAGTGGGATTCCCTTTCTCTGATCCGGGGAAACCCAGATCCCCTAAGAATCATCATATAGCCTTCAGGGAAGATTACAAGCCCAACCCTTTCCTGATAAGAAACCTGTTCAGCAAGCACCTGGGGATTCCTGGAGATGCCCACCCTATGCTAGTGAGATGTCCTAGTGCCTTGGCTTTCTACCAATGACCTTTAACTTTTCCTGGAGATTCTCCCCTACCTGTAAGATAATTAAATGCTGCTTGCCCTTTTTAAGATAGGGCTGTTTTGTTACATGTAAATCGAGTGTCAGTGGCACCCCTTGCCCCAGCGAATCAAACACCTTCACCCTCAAAACTCCTCCCACTGTGACATGAGCTCAGGCTCATGTGAAGTTTGTCCTCTTCCTGCCTCGTGGCCCTGAGTGGTGAGGTTGCGTGTATGCACCATTGTCCAGCTTGTTTCAGGCACAGCCAATTCCTTCTCTGCTTTTCTGACGTAGAAAGATGGATCTTCCTCTCCGTTAAAGTAACAGTTTAATGCTATCATCTCCTCAACAGTAACCTACATTTAAAATGTGTTGGATTTTTTGTTAATTTGATTCCATATATATTTCACTTGTTTTTATTTCTATATTTTATTTTAATTTTTGAGAAATGATCCCATGAATTGTGTGCTAGCCTTCAACTCCTTGTGTAGCTAAGGTGACCCTGAACTTTTAATCATCCTTCTTCTACTGGGATTATAACATGCACCATGACTTCCAGTTTACACAGTGCCTGGGATCAAACACAGGGCTTCCTGCATGCTAGGTAAACATTCTCTAGCTGATCTCTAGCACAAGCCCAGTTCCACATATTTTTAACTACTTTGAAAAATTTAAATTCAGAAGTTTATGACTCAATTTATGTGTGTTTATTAATTTTCATGTTGTCCTGATACTTCTAATCTGCCCAAAATATTCTCTATTTGACTTCAATATCTTTTAAATACTTTGCAATATAATTTATGGCCAAGGATCATGGAGTGTCTTAGTGACTATCTAGTCTATGCTCTACTAGGCATATACTGTTATTGTTAAGTGGATTATGCCCTAACTACCAGCAGTTAGATCCTGCTGGTAGTTTGGTATGTCATTTCTTGTCTCTTCTTGAGATTTTTTCAGCATGTAGTCTTATCACTTTGAAAATGTTCTATTGAAGTGTCTAGCAGAAAGTGTGTGCTTGACTATTTTTGTTTTGTCTCCACTAGTTTTTAATGGCTGTATTTTAAAACTATCTTTTTGCAAAAACCCACTTAAATAATTTTTTCCTCCACAGCTCAATTCTGTTGTCATTATGTAATTTCAGTCATCACTGTAATTATCTTTGAATTGCCACTACTTTTACAAATGTTATACATCTCTTTCCACCCTTTCACTTTTGACTTTGAAGCAAGTGTTTTAGGGATAGATTTTTCTACATTATTATTGTGTGGGCACTGAACCTAGAACCTTGATCATTAATCTTAATTGCATTTACTCTACTCTGTCAATTTCTGACTTGTGTGTGATGTGTGTATGTTGTGTTTCTGTGTGTGTTGTGTGTGTGCGGTAATACATGCATATGTGAATATCCACAGCAAATCAGTGGTGGGGCCAAGATTGAAATCCAATATCCCATTTCTCTGTGGTGACAGAAAAACATCTTTAAATTTACCATTTACTATTTTAGAATTTTTGTCACAGTTGTGACAAATGTGGATTGAAACTAATAAGTTAAGAACCTATTTCTGATGATTGGAGAAGCACTATCCCAGAGTTAAGAAGCCAAAATTAAGTCCACAGAAAAAGAAGGCAGCCAATATGTAAGCAGAGATGAAGAGGGAAAATTACACTCCCTTTGTCAAAGACAGGCTTTAAAAAAAAAAAAAAGAACTAGATTGTAGTATGACATCTAAGTTGCCTAACCTAATACTAGTGGGAATTTCAGGAACTCTTGACCAGCAAGTTTCATTTTGAGGTAGAGTCTTCCTTCTAAAAACCTCAAACTGGTCCTGTTTAACAGAGGGCTTGGAAATCAAAGGAAAACTGATCTAAATTACAGCAAAACCCAAACAAAGACATATTTCAGTCCCTTCTGTTTCCAAATTCTAGTTTTTGAAAAAGAGCAGATGCCACATACTGATGGTTCATAGCATAGTTTTGGAACTCAGGAGAGCGAGATTACTCATCTGCCAGGGCATTCTATTAGAATTCAAGAAACATTTAAAATTAAGCAGTCCATGCATTTACATTTTATAGGAATACTGTTTGTATGGTCAGAGAAATATGCAGTTTAAACTTAATTAACTCTGGTTAGCTTCCCAGTTGGATGTGACCCATTTAACAAGAGGTCTTAAGTCTTCAGACTTCATCATGTACACTAAACCAGACATAAAATTTCTCCTTTCTGTTTTAGATTCAATGAAACATTATGAGACAGTGAAGTCATGTTTTGATTTGGGTAGATTTTAAGTCAGGAATGTGCTGTGTTTTGCAGCTGCTTGTAAACAACTCTATCTCATTTTAAATTTATTCATTTCTATCTATCTATCTATCTATCTATCTATCTATCTATCTATCTATCTATCTATCTATCTATCTATCTATCTGTGTAGGTCTCTCATCATACTGTTCTTGAACTCACTGTAGCCCAGGACGGCATTGTGATAATCTTTCTGCTTTAGCTTCCCAAGTTTTGGGATTACAGACTTGAGCCATATTAATTCCTTTTGTTTCTTTGAGGTGCAAAGACCATGATCATTCTTGTTTCATTTATATGTCTAAAGAACAGTAGAAGTAATATCTCTGTGTGAGTATCTTATGATGTCTTTTAACATTTCATAAGTAACAGCTCAAACTTTTAATGACTTGAACATTTAGAAAAGGTCTTCAAAACGCGAGACTGCTATTGATGCCCTTGCTCTGTGTGGAACAAATATCTACTGTAGTCCTGTTATGTGTAAAGCGTAGTGTGTGTGAGGGGAGGGTCAAAGATGAAGGAGCTAGGGAAAGCCTAATTTACAATCTTCTTAAAGAGAAAGGGTGATTCTTTGCACTGGCAAGCAAACATAAGACTAAGGGGCACTTAGGAAGCGATGCAGGTAAAGGAATTAATAGCCCAGTTTCAGTGAACATAGTACAAATCTATGCAGATCTGTGCAAGTGAAGGTACTGAAGATCCAGTGTCTGGATTTCATGAACTAGAGAAGGTGGTGGGTGTATTCCAGACAGTAGTTGTAGCTGAAGCTACGATTCAGTGGAGGGGACTCAAGGTGTGCTTGGGAGGGAAGGTAGCAGTAGTTTTGAAGAGTATGGTAAAACTAAGTAGCAACAGGAAAATAGTTGCAAAAGTCTAGCTAAAGGCTCTCAAGAATTGTTTGAAGGTGGTAGAGATCATGAGGACAATAGTTCTGAAAAGCTTTAAGAATGATTTGCTAAGAGAACCTCAGGGGTTCAAGAACATACAGACCAGCACTGTGGCCACAAAACAGGATGTAAAGGCACATCTAAAAAGACAAAAATGGAGTAAACAAAGCTCTGTAGAGTACTGTGTGCATGTGTGTGTGTGTGTGTGTGTGTGTGTGTGTGTGTGTGTGACAGAGAGAGAGAGAGAGACAGAGACAGAGAACAGAGACAGACAGATAGACAGACAGATGGGCAGTCATGGATCAGAAATGGAAGGTACAGAAAGAAAAATGACTTATAGAAACAGCAGCATACTTGGGTCAAAGTGGTCCTTATGGAAATAAAGCTCTTTAAACTCCAGTGTTGAGTGTGAATGGCTGGGAAATAAGGATATTGAAGAACTGGTCTCACAGAGCAGGTGTTGTGGAAACCAAGTGTGGGGTTATTTAGGACCCATGCTGTCAGTTGTTCAGGTGGCCTAAGCGTACCTTTCAGTAAGGGCTCACAGTATACATCTGAAAAGAACATTAACCCTGCAGCTGGTGTTCAGAGGTGAGAGACAGTCTAATAATCACTACAACCTCAGAGGCACTGTTAGGTGATCAGTGAGGCCAAACCCTCATCTTCATCTATAGTGTCCACAAGATAGATAGATAGGCTTTTATGTTTCCCTGAAAATCTATTCTATTTCTTCCTGGGCTAAAGCTAAGCTATTAATTCATTTTTCTTACAATATATGCTTCATTGTTATCACCTATCTCTTCCTTTATTTACACAGGAAAATAATATATCTGTTTTTTTCTATGTAACTGCTCATGCTAAGTACATTCATATATTACTGTCTTATAGTAATGATTTGACTGCATTTAGTAAAATACAACTATCACATAAGTACATAATGTCTTTAATATCTATAAGGTAAAATTCTCAGCACGACTTGCTGTCATTTAGAGAGAAAATGAAAATGTAGAGAGAAAAATGGAACTAGATTATAAACTTGGAAAGTAAGGTTCTTACAAAGCAAATTGTGGTCTTTTTGTTTTTCAGTCTTGGGTAAACAAGGACATATAAACTTTTAAAGAGAAGACATGTGAACCTGGGGGCAATCGCGTCTTCTCTGTTATCTTTTCTCTCAGCATTAGATTTAAGCATTCCTACACCATTCTCCAACTTTAGCCGGTGTTACTTCCTCTTGTTTTCTTCCCATTATATCAGGTTTCTATTTTGTGATCTGTGTACCCATGATTGTTTGAAGAAAGGAGCCCAGACTTCTAGCTCATAAACATCATTTCCTCTGTCTCTTGCATTTATTTAAATGGCTGATACCTGAGCCCAGGGGATTGTTTATCCTAACACCATAGAGTCAAGAGTGCTCATTACCCTCCACTCCAAGCCATCCATAGGTCAACAAGAGGAGGTGAGCCTTCTCAAGCATTACTATTCCAAGCCTCCTTTCTCAGACCTTCACTTCCCAGACTTGGTACTTTCAGTAGTCAGTCAGTCATCCATTTTGTTAGGTCAAGTGAAATGTATGTCTGTAGTCATATCAATTTACTTATTTTTGCTCATCTGCTATTCATATTCTTCACATTTATCTGTTATCATAGAAACCATAAAATGACATTGATTTATGTCTTAACCAACTTGGAGACTCTGTGTTCTTTTTTAGAGCAAAGAGAGAATCCACAATATTCTAAGTATTTAACAGGTAGATGTTCTTTTAGAGCACAACTTGGATAGAACTGATTTACTAATGTGAGGAGGAAGCAGCCTGAGAAACTCACTGTGTTTCTGCAGGCAGATTTGTAATAGCTTCTGCAACGAGTGTCCCAAAGACTTTCTCCGTGAGCAGATGATTTTATGAAAGTTTAGAAAAGTTACATTAAGCCTTATTCAGCTTCTGTGATTGTTTAACACGAAACATTCCTAGCGTCATTTCTTTTTGACTTTTTTCTTTTTTTCTCCCACTGGCCAACAAAGTATCTATGATAATTCATTCTGACTCTAGAAATTTTTCCTTAAAATTTCATTGACTTCGAGTCAGGGATGTTGAACTACAGAGGTCTAGGGCTGGCAGACCTAGACTGGCAGAGTTAATGGTGTCATTACAGATGCTTTATTCCAGTTTCTCTGCAGCGTGCCCTTTAGTAGAAGCATCTTTACCATGTAGAGTTTCACCTAACACTTTCCCATAATCCAGATCACTTTAAAGGTTATTCCCACCCACAGACATGTCCTCTGATACAACTAGTTCCCAACCCTGAAAGCTTTGTCAGTAGACCTGATGGCACAATCTTGGACTCTCAGGGTTTTTCCCAATTCCTGATCTCCTGACAGAGATATAGTTCTCTAGTGCAATGCCTCATCAAAACAGGAATGATTGCTTTTTTGCATATTAAAGATTAGGGGACCAGAATTTGCCTATTCACTCAGTTGTGGTGGGCCAAGTGAGATGCTGACTTCCAGTCTGTTTCTTAGGATTGGGACACCATATTCTATTCTTCTGGCTATTTATGAGCCAAAACAAATGATATAATTTTTAATGATGGTGAATGAGCTACTATCATTGGGAATACAAATCCAAGTTTACCACAGGTGATTCCTAGTGACAAATAAAACCTTGACATTGGTTAAAATAATCAGAGGTATTCTTCTGAACTGCTGAAATAACTCAATACATGTGTTTGGCATACTATACTTGAACTTCCACATCTGCTGGTCCTGTTATTCTGCAGACATGTACACACACACTCGTGCTTTTATTTACCTTCCAGCCTGTTTCCTAATATCAGGGCCAGAGTAGTACTTTACAAATGTATACTGCATAGACACATGAATGTATAAAATTGTGACTGATTGTTTCTCAGAATGTTGCAGAAGGAGACAAACCAAAAAGATAGAGAGACATGTCCTAACCAAGTTTCTCTTCGAATCCATGCTTCAGACTTAGCTGCTCTATTTTGGAAAAGGAAACAATTTCATACATGAAAATGATTTTCATATTACACACTTAACGATGGAGATCTGAGAGATCTTCAACCACACAGAACATAAACAGAAATGTTAGGTGAGTCTTTTATCTCTCCATAACTGCTATCTAGTAGATTTGTTTTTCATTAACTTTCTTCTCCTTTTTTTTAATGGATGAATGAACTGTAAAAGACCAGCAAAAGACAGTAAACTGTTTTCAAATTCATCTGTGTTTCTAGGCACCTCTTACCATGTTAGATATTAGAGGCGCTCTCCTACATGAAAGTATACCTCGGCAATTTGGAGGAGGGCTTAATTATGTTTATTACTAGCACTTAAAACATAACAAAGCTACTTTATTAAAACTTCCACCTGGAATTTGAATGACCTCAGAATGTTCTTTGTTTTTTTAATGTTCTGTTAATATGAAGCGGTGAGCTAGGGACAAAATGCGTACAGAGCACACAGTTGGGCATGGTCTCCACCCCCAGGCTTTTGTGGAATTCAGCTACAGTTGATGCTGAACATGCTGCCTTGCTCTGTCCGAGGTTTGGTATGAAGAAAATTCTTGTTGCAACTTTGGAAAGTCAGGAGATTCCTGATCATCAGCCCTCAGCACTTGTCCTGATCATTTGTGCTCACAACCTAACTCATCTCTATTCATTGCCACTAAGCCCTTTGGATGAACACCCTCTACCTCTCCTCCCCCCCCCCCCCACCCCCCATGCACTTGCCCTTCCAAGTCTGTGTGGAGAAAGTGAAGAAAAGGAGCTTGTCTGAGTAACTCTTGTCTGACCTACTCTTTTTTGACCCATCTGGGGTTGCTTGTCATTTTTCACGTTAGGGAATGTTGCCTGCACATGTATGCACATATGAGAATCTTGATCGCATGTGTATGGCTACACCTTAGAGATGAACTCTCTTCACTGAGCAGAAGCTTCTTGTGTTAGAACAGCTTGCATTGATCCAACGAGGGCTGACAGCTTCCTGAAAGCATGAGAACCAAATTATCCTTCTTCCCATGGCACAACCAAGAAGGCCACTGTATGTAAGCTGAGGTGTTTCAAGAGCTCCTCCTCCTCTCCCTCCTTCTCCTCCTCCTCTCTCTTCTCTTTCGCCCCACCCTCCTTCCTCTCTCCTTTCCAGCCTTCTCTTCCTCCTCATGTTGGAGCTGACGTTATTTCCTTGCTTGCCTTTTATTAGGTCTGAGTTCTGCTCTGCTAGGAACACCCCTAAACAGACACTAGGATCTGTACTAGATTTTGGAAAATATCACATTATTGTACAGAAAATGCATTTCACCATGAACATTGGATAATTATTATTTTTGCTAATTGTTATCATCTCATATATATGTATCATAGTACTTGAAAGGTAAAATATATAAGATACATAATTATATATAAGATAAAAATATATACATGAATTTAAGACTTGCAATTGTAAGTATGGGTTAATGTCTATTGTGGACAGTGGACATAGGCAGCAAATTCTCCTTTCGATATTTGCAGTGAATCTGAGATCCACATATATTTCCTTCTACAAATCAGGGATTACATTTCAATCTTTTTTGGATTTTCTTCTCTTATTAAGAAAGGCCTGTAAAAAGGGTAAATGTGCTGCACTGTACAAAATCTACATTTGTCCTTTAAAGACATTAGAACATGATTATATTGCAGATAAAGAAAAAAAAACAGTATACAATAATTCGGCACCTTGAAAGGAGTTTCTCTCCTTAAAGATGCCTATTGATGCAATCATGCACTTATGATTACATATCTGAGGTTCTTTTCTCTGAAGTTTCTATTAGGAACAAGGAACTTTTTTTTTTTTGCTTTAAAAGCATTTCCATTTCTTGTTCGATTATTGTTAAATTGGACTCAGCTTTTATTTGTTTTCCTCTCTTGTGTTAGGAGTGGGACAGCCCTCCTTTTCTTTTAGTTAATTTATATAATTTATATCCATGTCACAGACACATATATAGCGTACTCATTGCCCATAAATTAATAACACATTAGGTAGCACACAAACTCCTACTTATTGGGTAAAGTTTCTTCATGCTTCTGGACATATCTGCAAATTGTAAGAGAACTCTAGCCACCAGCAAAGGCAGCCCATCTAATTGTTCCTCAGCCCCCATCCAAGTTAATGACCTATGTTAGAGTGGATTACAGCTTATTTGAAAATATATGTCAATGTGTAATGACAGTTGTGATAATAAGCCTTGGTGTCTGATCATGTTGAAAAACTATAGACGGGAGACTGCTGCTGGCAAAGCCTTTTGGCTGTTGGCAAGAATGATGACTGGAAGTGTAAAGTGAAAAAAAAAAATAAACTAAGTTTTTATTGTTGCCTGCATTAGAAGATAGCCGCGAGGACCCCATTGTTCTTGCTTCTTGTTTACAATGGACAGGGTTATATTCAAACAGTTCCCCAAGACTGAACAGCATATGTCCTGCTTTTGTGGTCAATCAATAGCAGTAACAGTGACAATCGCAAGAACAATAACCACAGTTTACCTGTCCAAGGAAATTTACATCCCAGTCAAATCTGGGAACTGGATCATAAAATAGGGCCAGAAATCTTTGCAGAATGGTAGAACAAATGAAAAATGGCAACTTTATATTCCTGTAAAGTTTCAAATGGAATAGCAAGCTTCATATTGCTTGAAAGAATGAATCATTATCTAAGTGGTTACTGAGAAATAGGGTCTACCAGAGCAATGGGGAGTTACGGCAGTAATAGAGCAGTCCCTGGAGGTCCGCAGCACAGGCCAGAAACAGCCTCACAAGGTTGTCTATTACTCTCTATCTTCATTCACAAGTGGGAGGAGCCATTGACTTACAGAGGACCACACAAGCCAAAAATAATAAGCAAACAAGGAATCCGACAAAGCCATCATTTGTCCCCACTGAATTGGCTCTAACAAAACTCTACTTTTTTGATTCGTTAATTGTACTTATTTGTGATTAACAAATTATATTTGAAAACTTTGATTTTGTAAAAATGTGTAGAATGCAATGCCTAATAAAATGTTAAATGGAAGTTGATAGGGCTATGATTGGTGAATAGTATAAATTATCAGGTGAAAATATTAACATTAGTTTATATGAGTCTTTTATATCAGTGGAAGGAGATTAGTTTATCTCCAGGTCCCGCTGGAAAGAACTATTTTATGAAATGAGACAATGGCATGCATAACGAAAAACAATGAGTGTGTGGACCTGTTGGAGCCAGCAAGATATGTCAGGTCTTTGAAAAGGTATGATAAAAACATTAGGGCAAAGTGATTCATTAAGAATTAATTTTATAGCAGAAAGAATTTCTCAAAGACTCTTAACAAGTTTCTTGAAGAGCCATGATATACCCTGTTAAATCTCCTGATAGACAGGATGCATTGTGAAGGAAAGGAGATAATGACTGTAGTATAAACACTAAGGGAAAGCCAAACAAACTGATTTCTCACTATTACAACTTTTTTACTCACAGTCCTTTTGATCATTATTTGGTACCAGAGGAGTCATCCAAATGTGGAAGTGACTGTGGGCATATTATCCATAACAATCTGAATTTTCAGGACCAAAATATTAGGCTTTTTAATAAAGTAATTTAAAATGCCCCCCATTTTCTTAGGAATAGTTTACATGGATGGAATTCCTACATATTTTGCTTTCTCCAACATAATTTTTCTTGATTCTGATATAAAGCTGTTGTGTTATTAGCCATACTTGCAGAAACTACAACTACCATAGACTTTTCAGAGACAAATTAAACTTAACTGAATGATTGACAGTTTGCCACTTTCTTCTAAGAACAGTCACCATGGCTTCCAGTTTCCCTCCGAGACCTTCCTCGACTCAGCATCTGTTGTGCTTAGAAGGGTAGAAACTTCACCTTCCGGAGGACCCACGGAGACTAGAGAAGACAGCACATGGATGGGACATGAGGGACCCTCAATGTGTGTTTTGTTCCTTCTGGCTCTGTCTTTCTTTTTCTGTTACATGTGTGGGTTTGGGGAGGGGAACACATATGGATAGGATGTGTGATCAGCTGTTATCAATCAATTTTGGAAAATCCCTTGTGGTTTGACATTTCTAAGCCTGGCCTGGTTTTCCTGTTGGACCTCATCCAATCTCCAGTGGATAGCTCTTTGTCTCAAGAGCGCATCCTGATAAACAGAAATTCTCATGGGGCTTTATATTACTTAATCTCGGATGATGTTGATTGGTATATGTTTATATTAACTGCATCCTCTCCCATGAGGCGACTACAATAGGACAGGAGCCTATCTATGCAAATGAATCAGTGGGGCACATGGTAGAAATTTATGCCATCATTAAGGCCCTATATTGCAACTGACAACTATCTTGTTGAATTTTAAAAAAGATTCAGAACTGAGATTGAGGAAAGCTTGTTGTGCAAGCCTGGGGACATGAGTTTGAATCCTCATAACTCATATAATAGCCAGACATGGCAGCATGTAAGAATCCTCCGCATTCTTACAATGAGATGGGAAGTCGAGAGAGAATGCCCAGAAACTCAGAGGTCATCTGACATCCAAAGCAGCTAACAGGAGACCCTGCTTCAAGCAAGGTGGATGTTGAAAAGGAACACCTGAGAGTCTCCTCTGAGCTCCACACATGTGGCACGGCATGTGTGCACTCACATATACACACAAATGTCCAAACACACACAGATACAAAGAAACAAGGGAAAAGCTAATTAGAATTGGAGTCATGGGTCACATCTAGAGACTCAGGGTTGAATCTTCCTCTGAATTTAAATGTCAGGGTTTTTTGTTTTGCTTTGTTTTGCTTTTGTTTTTTAAAGTCTTTCAGCGACCAAACTGAGCAGGGCACAGGGGTCTTGTATGAGACGGTTTCTACAATCAAGGACCATGTGTGGATTTGGCCTGGAACCCCCGCTCAGATGGGGCCCATGATAGCTCGGTGTCAGACTGAAGACCCTAGTGAGGGAAACAGGGACTGTTTCAGTCATGAACTCGATGGCTGACTCTTTGACCCTCCCCCATACATGCCAGGGAGTGACAGACTGGCTAGATCCCAGGGGAGGACATTGCAGCCAGCCCTGAGGAGACAGGATGAGCTGGGGTTGGATGGAAGGGAAGGAGGTCCTCCCCTGTTGGTGGACTTGGAGGGGTCGGGGAGGAGGGAGAAGAGGGAGGGGGAGGGTGGGAGGGAATGAAGGAGGGGGGCTATGCCTGGGATGCAAAGTACCTAACCTGTGATTGATATAAAAATAAATAAATTAAAAAATAAAGTCTTTCAGCAAAACAAAACAATCACATACCATAAAACTTTAATAGGCATTACGTATGCACATTAAATGATGATAAATATTTTTGCATACTTTATGCACCTTAATTTTTGTATTGTTCATGTTATATGTACTCCTTTACACCATTTTGTGGGTGAGGAGACTGAGGAAAGATTTAAATAACGTTTATTTAAATAGATAAATATCACAAAGCTAACAGTGAAATGACATGGAATTCAAAGCTAGATATTTTTGAGCCAATATTTCTGCGTCTTAATTTCAACTGAAGGAGAGCCAACACTCCTTCCTGGTTCGGGCTTATAGGTCATGGCTGCCATGGTCACTAACTGTATGGGTCATTTTCTCTTCGTTTTTGTCCCTCCTCCCCCATTTAGTTCTAGGAAGTAAAAGTTGGTTATGGAGATAGCCTTGAAATGTTAGAATACCAACAAGACAAGGGATGTGAAGAAAGCCAGAGCCTGTTGGACACTGACAGAGGCAACGTGAGACCTGTACAACTCTTGTAAAAGATAAAAGCATATTATTGAAAAGTCACTCTTAACATTTCATGAGAGTCATTTCTGTGTAAGCAAAGCTAGAACATCTAACAATTACTATAGACAGAGTTTATATTACAGGAGTGAAGGGGGATGTTGTCCAATTTCTATTACAACTCTTCTCGAAACCCTTCTCTCTCTCTCTCCTCTCTCTCTCTCTCTCTGTGTGTGTGTGTGTGTGTGTAGTGTCAGTATTAGCAAACATTTTTCTGCTATTTCTATGCAGTACATCTTCCAGGAATTTGATGGTATCAGGCTCAGGACTTTCAGAAAATGAAAATTTCTGAGAAAATCTTGAGAAGAGAGTTGTATTCTTCCTCTTACCCCTTCATTTTCAAGCTTCAGAGGCTGCGATTCAAGAATCTCTGTTGGCTTCCTCTCCATATGGTCATGAAACATATTTATGCCACAGTCAGAATGAGTCAGACAATAAGAAACCAAAGCATGGTTGGACCAGTACACATGAGCATGCTGAAGGGAGTCCCAGTGAACCCTCTCTGTGTATGTTTAACCATGCAGACAGGATGGGATGGTGGCTCGCAATGGGTGTGGCTCGCAATGGGTGTGGCTCTACCACCTCTCCTCCCACAGACTCCCCTTCCTCTCTTTCCTCCCATGTGTTTCAAATTGGAGCAACAGTGGGTCGGAGAAGCAGGGCTGCCCTGTGAACTATAAATAGCAAAGCCAAGAATTCTGAGTGTTTGAGGAGGGGAGGTTGTGGGAGATAGCAGGATGAGGGAGGTGGGTGGCTACCCAAATGCAATCATTTGCATTGCTTCAAACCAACCCAACGTCTGTAGCATATTATTGAGTATTGAGTAAATATGTGGCCAGCCTCAAACCCAACCTGAAAAAAAAAAGGAGGCAGTAATAGAGATGGTCCCTGATAGAGAGTCACCTCCCTAACTTTTTGGAAAAATACAGTTATAGTCAAACTAAAGTGGACCAAAACCCATGGAAAGATTGATGGAAATTCATTTTAAAAAGCCACACACATGAAAATAATTTTCACAGGAGGCTTTCTGCACCACAGCTGTGCTGCTTATTTATTTTGGACTTGTGTTTGCAAAGAAAAAAAAAAGTGGTACCCAAAATGGACTTAATTCTTCCTTGATAACCTTATAAATGTCCAACCGGTCTCCTGAATTTAACACCTCTTTCCCTGAGTAGCCTGCTATTTAGAAACAGGTGGTCTTCAGGGGTCTTGAGACATTAATTTCTTTTGCAACTCCACCCTTGGATCTCATCATTTCCAATCCATGTAACACTTGGTCTTATTTCTGCAACTAAAATATCCTCTGAAGTGGTAGATGGAACACAGAGGACAAAGTAGGAAGACTGCTGAGCGTTGAGATGCCTTTGCTTGAATGTGGGAGAGGTGCCCATAAAGAGGACTCCCAAACCCATAAACCTTCAACAAAAGAATTCCTTACAGTCTTCTTGCCCTGCCCCAGACCATGGATATCAGAGGCTGAAGTTGCACCTGCTTTGAAATTGGTGATTCTTCCTGTAAGCCTCTGAGACAAGGGGTTTATGGGAGTGTAACACATCTCACAGATCAGGATTTCCGCCCACCTTGACATTCAGCACAGTTTGGTGTCTTGAAGCCAGCCAGCACATGTGCACAAAGGGTGTGACATCATTTAAGGGATTTGGAGAACAAGGCCTCTTGCCTATGCAATCAGAGGTTTCTGTTGTCCTTATTCATCAAATTATCCTCTGGCAAAGAAAGAGATGAGAACCGATAGATCAAAACGTGGCTTACGTAGAAAGGTCATGTTTGTATGGTTCTGATTGGGTTCATAATTATGATCACTATTTAGATTTGTCTTCTGTCTTTTTCCTATATTATTAACGTTTCTTTAAAATTTTTTTCTGTTTATTATATTTTATTCACTTGGTATCAAATGCTTCTTGATCAGCTCATAATTACAGCGACTTAACTCTTCTAGGGCAATGCAGAATTCACCTGTTAGGCCACTTCTGCGGGTGATGAGCTTGTTTGAACAAAGAACTTGCCCTCTGAAAAATGACCCTTATTATGAGATACTTTGGAGTTTCTCTGAAGGGAGAAAGGAAACTGGGGCCAAGTCTGGTTTTTGCCAGAGCCGTGACAATGGTGGGGTGGCTGTTCCCGTGCTTTCCTCCCTGATCCGCGACTTACAGCAGAGAGTCTGTGCGTGAGTTTCACAGCCCACCTGTAATCAGCTACAGCTGGAGCAAGCAGCATGTCACTAGTTTTGCAATTCATTAGAACATTTTTTTAAGGAAGAGAATAAAGTTGACTTAATAAAAACCACAAAACACTTTCTGCCCTTCTTGTTAGTGTCTTTTAATTTTAACATTGTAATAAAAAAATTATCACAGAGACCTTGGAACAAAACCGAATCTCCATCTTATTCCACGAAGCCGTCGAGCGCGCCGCCTTCCTCTCTGGAGAGAACAGCTGTGCCGTTTACCTAAATAAGCAATACCCTTCTCACCGTGACATCTTGGGAAAAAACACACCAGACACCCTCCTGCTGGTGTCTTGATAAAGGTGACGAATGTCAACAGCCTAGAAAATAAGTTCCTAAGTATGTTCAAAGTAAGAGCAAAACAACCAAGTGAAAAAAAATAGGCCATCTCACCACCAGGGGGCAATAGATGTTCCAATCTAGATTTCGCCAAAGAAAATGATGGACGGGGAATGAGCAGACACTTGTATCTCCCTTGCTTCTGTTTTTGAGACATTTTGCACCTGCAGGGAAGTGTTTTCTTTCTTCATGGTCAACACAAACGCCTGGAGCTTAAATGGAGGAACAGGGAGACTATTGGCTATACAGGTGAGGGGGGTCGAGAATTTTAAGAGATTTGTATGTAGACTGTATACATGTTGAAAGCTATCTAAGATGTTTAAATATATGTTGAAAATAAAAGTTGGTTCTTTTATGTCCATGATTCTTGGTTTCATTATCTGTATATAGAACATTAGAAGCTTTTCTAATTTCCTGCTGTGAAACCAAATGCAAATTTGAATGTTTGTTTTAACTAAGGATTAAAGGCACTTTCCCCCAGTTTAGTTGAGTGTGGTTCACTGAATGGATTATTTTGAATGGACTGAAATACAAAATATGCAACTCACAAAGAAAAATTGGTAACAAAGAAAACCGGTTCTCTTCAAAGTTAATGTATATGTATTCAGAGGTAAGGAACAACCTAACTTCTTGGTTCTGGCCCTAACACGGACACAGGGCTCTGTCAGAAGTTCAGTGATTTTCAAATTAGAGGAAAGGCATGTTCCTGTGAGTGTTCAGTAGACCCAGGACAGGAGGATAAGGGAGTGTCTCAGTATGCAGAGAGACTAGGGATGGGTCAACCTGGGGCTTATCTCCCTGTCTAGTGAAGGAGATATAGCTTTCAGAGGGTTGGCTCATGTAGGTGGTCAGTTTAATAGGTGAATGAAACTGACTTCCAGTTGGATTAATTAGAAAGAGATCAGCAATGTCCTTCTGGGGTGATCAGACCTTTATTACATAATTCTTGATCTTGTCTCAGGTAAAGACAAACTGAAGAAGACTTGAGTCCAGGAGATCAAAAAGAACATTCCAATGAATGAATGAATGAATAGGCTGTATGAGACTATACCAATGGTAACAAGATGAATTTTGATATAAAACCCAACATTGGGGGAAGAGGAAGAGTTATGAAGAGAGAGGGATAAGCAGGAGTTTATATAAAAATTATTCAAAGGTTTAATAATTTTAGAGAAAGAACTTTATACAGAGACTAAGTGACTTTCATGTGTGTTAATGGGCATAGAATTAGGAATTTGGATTTTGTGTTGATGAATGCACAGTTTTTAGAACCTGGAGTAGTGTTAGCATAGATCACATGGGGAGGATGTGTATCCACTCTTTGATGTGAAGATGAACCCTGACAATGAATATCCATTAAAGACTGACATTGCCAGTGAGGGCCTGACGCTGTGCCCTCTGGCAAACGATTGGAACCACTTGTATAGGAAAGATGAAGGAAAGATGTTTGTTTCAGATTAAGTCAAGGGCAGTTGCCATGTGGGGGTCAGAGAACCAGAATGTACATTTGAACTCAGAATGTGGAGTTGGTTCCTCCAGTGAAGTCCCTGGTCACCACAGGCTAGACTATGAAATGATGCCTGCACCTGTGCTTGGCAGTTGCTGTTTGTTTTCATTTTTCTGTGAATTTGTTTTCAACTCTGAGACTTCACCAGACAGATGGCAAATTGTCCTCCAGTTTAGAGAATTTGTGATTTTCAGATCACCCATAGTAGCTTTAAACTAGGATTATTTTCTAAGGCGAGTATTAATGCTACCACATTTTAAAGCATTTTAAACGTTCCTAAAATATTCATCACATTCAAAACTCCATGTGGTGTGGAGGAAGGATGGAATGGGGACAGAACAAAACAGACTTCACATGGTACAGTGTTCATACTTTTGATGCATGTTAGCATCTTAAAGGCTTAGAAAAGAACTGAACTAAAACTTCATCAGAAAGCCAGTCCCACAATTCTTCAGGGGAGCATTCAAAGTCTTTCACTCCACTTCCCCCCAGGTTTTCAGTCTCTGGGGACTGTAATTCTCTCACAGATCTTTCACCTTAGCCATCCAATAAATTCTCCCAGTGACTTGTCTTTCCCTTAATCTAGAAAGTTGTAACAGCTACCTCCTTTGCCCATAGGGGTCACCTCCTTGGAATCCAAAGCCTACCAGAATCCCTGCTGATGAACTCAGATCATGCTTTCCATGCAGGCTGCTCGTTACCTTCACCAATACATGATGTGACGTGGTTTACCTTGCAGCCATGCTATGGCACTTCTCATGAAGCAGACATTTGACAAACCTTTGTGGAGTCATGAAAGGAATTCACAGGGCAACAGGAGTGCAGTAGATCCAGGCTAATGGGAATGTGCTCAGTCTCATGGACATAGCTTCACATAATGCTGAGGAACAAACAGGAAAGAACGTTCTCATACACTGTTGCCTAATTTAGAGGAAGCACTGATGTTCTCTATATGGATTTTAAAGAAAAAGCAAACATCTCCCACTATACTTTTATAAGTGTCTTCCATTTTGTTAATCATATATCTTTTTCCTTAGAAATGTCTGGCAGTTCTTTGCCTAAAGTGAACCCTTAGATTCTCATCACACCTTGACTTTTTTTTTACTCTGTAAGTAGATTGAGTAACATTTTGTAGGGCTTTATGTTAACTTGGTCTAGAGAAAGGAAGATCTTTGTTTGAGGTTTTGGAGTCTTGAGTTTGGGGAATGCATGTGCAGCTCACCAAATTTCTTATAATAACTCAACAAAACCTATCCATATGAAAGTCCGCATGTGAGGGGGATTCCTAAAAAGAAAATAATAATTTGTTTTTTATCCCCTAATTTGTTTGTTTGCCCTCCAGGTGAATATAACAAAACAATTTCCAAACCAAGGGCTTTCAACTAAACCATTATTGGAATAACCATAGTCAGACTTGTTCAAATGGAAGCTAAAATGGTAATGCAGAAGGAGAGGTCATCTTCAAATAATGGCAACTGAAATGTTTGATGAAATTATATTTATGTTAAATAATTCCTTTCCTATAGAATTTTCTATCTATATCTTTCAAAGTTCCAAGATGGCAAGATGGCGAAAGGGGAAAAGACACTTGCTGTGTGAGCTGGAAATCTGACTTCAATCCACAGAACCCACATGCTCACCATGACAAGCACATATGTGCACAACACACACACACACACACACATACACACACATTCTTAAAACTTCATTCACCTGTATTGTATTTCATAACTTATAACACTATGCCACTAATGAACAATGGTTATGATTAACAAATTGCTTTTAAGCTTACATTAAGGTTATAATGAAGGCCTTTGCCTAGAGAGTATTTTGGTGACTTTGAAAGTTCTCGTTCTCTGATTGAAGTGACTTTTAAAAAGAAGTAAAATTTAAAGTGTACTTAAATGGTTTATATACAGAGAATAATTATTGTGCCCTCAATTCAAGAAGAATCCATGTGATGATTACCTTTTTAGACCTTGTGTTTTCTTTTCTGTTCTTTATCTATGGCACTAATGCCAGGATTACATGGCAATTATAATTAGCCAAACATCTTTTTGTTCCTGAAATCAGTGAAGACCTGTGACTCAGTATCCAGGGCTGTTTAGTTAATTCCATGTGAACAAAGGTGGACAGAAATAGAAAGAAAATTATCTTCTTCTCATTACGCAATGAAATATCTACACAGATATGCAAATAAAGCAGCCTCAGGGCTCAGTTCTAACACTTTGTAGTGCTTTATCTGTTTCCTCCCTAACCACCTTCACAACAGACTCCCCATTTAAAATCTACTTCTCTTCTAGACAAAGTGGAGAGATGTGCCGTGCCCTATTAAATCATTACAGAGCTTAGCCAAAGAATGTCCCACAGGTGGGAAGAGTGTGTGATTCTCATCACGACATCTGGCTTTTTAATACTTGGTAGCTAAAGCAGGTGCCGCCCCATGCTGTTATGGATTTTCTTTGTCTTCTTTTAAAAATGTCTCATTTTATTTATTTTTGAGTCTGTGTATTTGCATGTGTGTATCACGTGCATGCAAGTACTCCCGGAAGCTAGACAGGGATGGTATTGGATTCCCCGAGGCCAAAGCTACAGGCTATCATGAGCAGCCCATATGGGTGCTAGGGATTGAACTCTGAACTCTCCGTCATTGGTCCTGCAGCATTTTTGCCACCTTTGGATGACTGGTCTGTCATCACTACCATCCTCCTTCTCATTTAGTAGAGTGAGGACACACCACCCCCCAGTCTTCCCATGTTCCTGTGGTTTTACTAGACCCTTTTAAAACTGCCCTTTAAGAGATACCAATCTATTTTACATCTGTCCCACATTCTGCTTTTCCTTGGTAAATAAAGAATTCTAAGATTTCCCTAACAACTAGTTTAAATGAGGCTTACATCTCCAAACTCATACTTAACCCAATATCTGGTTCAAAGAACCAATGTAAGCTGGGCAGAACCTCCAGTTTACCCTGTAACAATAAAAGAATGTGCCCCTTTTAATTAATAGTATATATCATTTTCTCCACTCCTCACCAGGCAGGTTGTCTTAATTAGGGCATCTATTGCTGAGATAAAATACTTTAAACAAAAAGCAACTTTAGAAGGAAAGGGTTTATTTCCCTTATACTTCCACATCACAGCCAATCATCAAAAGAAGTTAGGGCTGGAACTTGAAGGGAATGACCTTGAAGCAGAAGCCAAGAAGGGGTGCTACTTCCTGCCTTGCTCCTCATGACTTACTCAGCCTGCTTTTCTATACATCCCAGGACCCATTGCCTAAGGGTAGCAATGCCCACAATGGACCAGACCCTCCCATATCAATCCACAATTAAAAAAAAAACAAAACAAAACAAAACCTCTCCAGGCTTACACACAGGCCTCTCTTCTGGAGGCATTTTTCTCCATTGTGGTTTGTCTTGTCAGATGGTTCTAGCTTGTGTCAAGTTAATAAAAAACAGCAAAACAAAACAAACAAACAAACAAACAAAACAACCCCCAAACCAACCAGGGCCCAGGTCTTGTTATCTGAATCTAGTCCCCAAGGACTAGATTCTCCACTTTTCTCCACTCACATCTAGACTAGCGCCCTCTCATGTATTCCTAATCCGTCACTGTGGATGGCGTATCATCATAATGTCTTCTCTGATTGGCACTCATCACCTTTTGCACCGGTAGCTCTTCTTATCTTCATTTGCACTTTACAAACACATTGAGGATCTAATCTTCTGCTTAATTTTTTTCCTCCTGAGTGTATATGTTCTTATGCACTGAGCCCTCTACCCAGCCATGAATACATGAATGACTGATGAGACAGAATGGGTCAATGCTTTCCTTTGCTTATTGGTGGATCTCAGAAATGAGCTGTGGTGGAGACTTATCAATGAAAGAATCATCTGAAATGATGTAGCAGACTTTCCCATTGGATTCTGAGTAGATCTGGTTGCCTTATGTATGTAACCAGACAATTGTCACTCATAACTATATAAATTTTAATGTCTCCTGTGACATATCAGGTTTATAAGAAATTCAGTGTGGTGAGTAAAGGACACATGCCTCTGGCTACTTCTAGAGTTCTTGGTTACCTGACTTTCCCATTTTCAGCCTCTCTGCTGGTATTTCTTTTAATAAACAATATATGGAGGCATTGCAGCAACACATTGAGAAGCAAATTCGTTCTTAGTCCCAGGCCCAAAACTGTAGTTAGTACATTTGATCACATCAACTCTTATTATGAGACATTAAAAATGAATGGTATTAAAATTACAGTCCTGTAGCTTAACTTTGGCAGATTTGTGCCCAAGCCCTGCCACTGCCTAGCAATGGCATAATTATTTAATTTTCCTAAATATCAGTTTCCTTCTCTATAAAAATGGAAGATTAGAGTTAATAACATTATTCATTTCATGAGTTTTCTATGTATGATATAAATAGGATCCTCAGTATAAACCTCAGAAGCAGGTATATTATACATAAAATCAATAAAGTTTAACTTTAAAATAAGGAAAATAAAATCAACCTACTTAATTCAAGTCAGTAAAAAAAGCATTGGCAAATGAACAGGAAGTGCTTAACTTTTCATGAAAAATAAGTCCTAGCATAGAAAAACTTAGCAAGCTGTATTGACTGTGAGGAGTTAGTAGCCAGAAAACAAACTCGCTAGCCAGTTCTGATGGCACAGACCTGTAAGTCTGGCTCCCTGAGAGGCTGAGGGAGGAGGATCATGGTTCAAAGCTATGCCTGAGCTGCAGTTGCTTCAAGGTCAGCCTGGGCAACGAATGAGACTTCCTCTCAAAATAAAAGTCAGCAGAGAGCTGGGGAAGTAACTGAGTGATAGCAAATTTTATTCTAGCGTGTACAAGGCCCTCAATTAATTCTCCGCTATTTGTAATAACAAAGCAGATTCCTGTCGTTTAGGAATGCTTGAGTAGATAGAACATTCCTTCTTGGTTTCCAGGCATACACCCTTACATATTCAGGTACAGGACTTTTCTCTGAAATATCATGTTTCTGGTGGTGGAAAGAATGACGAAACTCCTTCTGAAAAAACAATGTTTACTGTTTTTTTCATTCATGTGTCATGGTTGTTGAAGTCTGAATTCTGAGTGATTGATCTGGGTTATTGTGACTGGAAAGCAGAGCGCCCTCTGTGACTATCAACAACCTCAGGAAATATCACTGTGTAGTGACCAGACCCCTTAATCTCTTTGGCCCTGTTTTGAATATGGTTCAAGAATGCAATTAGAGAGAGAGAGTGACTTGAGTTAACAGCAATTTATGACAGCAGTGCTTCTTCCTACACATTTATTCAGATCTGTTCTGAAAGCCTTTACATACTCCCATTATTTGGTCTCCCATTATTTCTGAGGTTCATGAATAACACCACTGTAGTAGCCAGTATTGATTAGACTGTGGAAACTGCAGTTCTGAAGAATCCTAAGTGGTGTCCTGCAACTATTAACATTTTGAACTTGATACTTCTTGTGATCGAGAGTGAGCTGAAGGGAGGTGCTCCACATCATCCTGGGCTTGTTCCCATTTGTGACCGTAGGACTCTGTTTCTGTCAATTCAAAGGGATTTTAGAAAATGTCATTCTTTTCAGCACGGGGCAGGTTATACCTCATTGAAAACCATAATCCTAAAGGTCGTCCTCAAACCCTTGGTAACAACTTACCCACTCCCATAAGAACATTTGATAAAGTATGGACAGACTCATTAGTCTCTCACTCCCAATCTAACTAGTATTTTGGCTATTGTTTTTGTATAATTATATAAGCAGCTCTCAAATTTGGCTTATTTTCGTTGATTTACTATGTATAGTTTAATATGGATAATACGTTTATATTATTATGATTACTATGTATAATTGGTGTATATTGTTTATCTCAGTGCTCTTCAAACTTCATGAACTACTAAAATGTATTTTGCTTAATGAAGGAAGATGATTGTAAAGCCCAACTTTATTAAGGAGTCCACATGCAAAGGCTTTGTTTATTAAATGTCACCCTATAAGCCAGTCTATAACATATTATCAAGCTGGACTTGTTTCACGTTTTCTCTTTACCTGTGGAAATTGGCTACTTTTATTAGGCCCGCGTGCTTGCTTTTCACCCCAGCGTGCTTTGGAAGGTTTTAAGGTTCGCACAGAGCACCTATGCTGTGTCAGTCGAGGAGAGTCAGTGGGTTGATGTTTTTAACTCAGGCCCAGTAGATTGTGTCTGAGAGTGAGCTCAGGTTGTTGGTTTGTAACCTGCTCCTAATTTGGGAACTTAAATTATACAGCGCTCAGAGTGGAGTAGGTAATGGAAAGACGAACACACTTAAAATATGAAGGACGTTGGACACGAGTCTTTCCTGTGCTGCCCTGGGAAGTCCCTCTGAAGTCACGGGGAGGTCCCGAAGGCCATCTGGGACAGCAGCAGCCTCTAGACTTCCATGAAGACATCCTCTTGGATGGCTGTGAAGTGGGGCTAGTGAACTCATTCCTAATAAGCAGTCAACTCCTTTTAGTTCATTTTCCAGGGTAAGTTAGATCATGCTGGAAAACCTCACCAAATAACCTTATAAAAAGAGATGAACTCACTCCCAATTTTCATCAGGTTCTGAAGCAAAACCATAAATACCACTATCCCACCTCAGGCTACTGGAAACAAATTTGCATTTCATTCTCAGGCACAGAAATATCTCTAAGCAAATATTCCAGTCAGTGGGCAGCCTGTGCTTGTTATTTTTTCTGAAAACCCACCTGCTTGGCCACTTTTTCTGGGGACTCATTTGGCTTAATGCCACACAGGCCAGATGAGGCTTAGAAGCAACTCAGGGAATTAAGTTTTCCTGTTGTGACAGAGGTCACAGCGGAGGCTGGTGAGGCTGCAGGCTATTCTTCAGTGACTCGTTATGGCTGAGTTCCTTCTTTAAAGAATAGTAGTAACCACTTTCCAGCAAACAGAAACTTCCTATAAATGAAACACCCCCTTAACTTGCCAGGCAAGTGTGTGAGGTGGTTTGCTAAACACCATGAGAGTGAGCGAGGATAAGGTCTGCTGGCAGCAGATGGCGATCCACAGACTTTTATGCATGGCTTTGTGTGCACAGATGACTTGTATGTGCAAACACTCATGTGTGAGTGCTGTTGAATATGCTGCGGCCCGTGTGTGGGTGTCAGAGTGGAGGTTTCAGTTCTCAGCTCCTGCCTTGTTTGAGTTGGGCTCTCTCTTGTTTTCCACTCTTAGCCTGTCTGGTTGGCTCACAAGCCTCCTGAGACTGAGGTCTCTCCTCCCATCTCCTTCTAATAGCACTTGGATTACAAACAGTCACACTCCAGTGTCTGGCCTTTACACCGGTTCTAGGGATTTGAACACAGGTCTTCAGGCCTACATGCCATGAACGTTTATTCATGAAGTCATCGTCTGCATCACTCACAGGCTTTTAACACATAACAACAGTACTTTATTTGAAATTTGACTTATATTCAGCAACAGGTGGTATATGGTTTGGTAGACATTGGTGTTTCTTTATCCTGTCTCCCAAATTGTAAGAAATAGTTAAACAACACAAGAATGTTCCTCGGGGGCTTTCCTCTCAAACCTCTATAATCCTGCCAAATCTAATGACTGCTCTTAATTTTATCACAGTAAATTATTTTAGTTTGAATTTCATACAAGTTAAATCACTTAATATCTTAGTATTTTATTTTGACTTCAGCATAATTTTTGAGATTTATATAGACTAAAATCCAAATTAGCTTTGTCTTTATTGATTACTGATATTGCTCATATTGCTGATTATAGTAATCTATCCTATTTTATCCATTTTGACATTTGAGAGTCTTCCCCTCCTAGTCTTCATCCTCAGACTCTTCCTCATTTTTTTCTTTGGGATATATTTGAGCAGTGGCTTTGTGAATATTCACAGATAACTTCCAATCACTTTCCATCAATAACAAGGCTCTTCTTGATAAATAAAAGTGTACATCTCTAATTAGATAATTTTTATTTAGATAATAACCTGTTGGGGAACTTGGATAGAACTGGAGATTATCATAATAGATAAAATAAGTCATACTCTGTACCAAATGTCACAATCCTGTTATCTTATAGACTAATGTTTGCTTAAAACTAGAACAATAATATTGTACCAATGGTACTTATTCTAAAATTCTAATTTCACAGAGTAAAATAAATATTCTTTAATTGTTTTTACTCTTTATTTTAATATAATTCCGTAATGACATGGAGCTTGAAAATTAGGGGAAAACATCTTGCATCCTTTCCAGTGAGACTCTATAAATTCTATTATTTTCTAAATTTCACAAAATGTGTTTCACCATTTTATTTATTCATCCATACACACATTGCTACTTTTCCCGAATTACCTGAAAGTTATAAATGGTATTTCTTTATGTCTAAATATTTGTTTTTTAAGCTAGATATTCTTTTATACAACCATAGAGCAAGGAAAGAACATCATTATTGCAATAATAGTCTCTAATTTGCTTTTTTATCCAAATATTGCCAATTGTTAAAGTAATTTTAAAGTAAATCATTTTCCATATAGAGAGTCCAATCCAGAATAGCTTGTGGTGGCTGGTTCCATCCCTTTCACATTTAATCCAGGCTACTTCTTTCTTTCATCATTTTGGCATTTTTGAGGAATATGTGTCTTTTGATTTAGAATGTCACAATTTAGGCTTGTCTGATGTTTTCCCATACCCCTGTTTATGTGTTGATTAGTGGAACGCATCCTATCATCCTAGATGCTTGTCTTTCTTGCTACATCTTATCATAGATACAGGTGCTAATTTTGCCCCAAGTATTGGAGATGATACCTGATTATTTGTTTAAGGTGGTGGTTATCATCTCTTCTACACTAGAGTTTCTGTTTGCACCTATGTAATTAGTATGCAGCTGCAGGGGAAGTATTTGAGAAAGCATCATTTTGCTCACCACACTAATAGCACCCGTTCAATACGCTCCTGAAGCAGTTATGACCAACTCTTACCCAATGCTAAGCAAACTACCTTAGCTATTGTAATTCTGCTCTAACAAAAAGTTCCTTCTTATCCATCAGGCACTTTTTTTATTAATGCAGATTAATTG
Source organism: Pachyuromys duprasi (assembly GCA_028658305.1). Taxonomy (NCBI): domain Eukaryota; kingdom Metazoa; phylum Chordata; class Mammalia; order Rodentia; family Muridae; genus Pachyuromys; species Pachyuromys duprasi. The sequence goes on along the minus strand of CM053748.1, from coordinate 2,956,776 downwards.
ATTCTTATTTTATGTGGTAGACTAAAATTTGTTATTATCATTACTTCCTTAATTTGTCAACTTTTCTTAGATTATTTTATAATTGTAGTTTTGAAACTATGATAAAACTATATACTTTGCACTAAACTATCATTAGATGCTGACTAGCTAGAATAATTTGTTGAATGACAAAGAGATTAGTGTATTAAACATATAAAGAAAACATGTTTTACATACATATTTCATCTTTGTATTTAAATAAAAATAATCTTGGTTAGACAGGGCAATTGTGTCCCCAAACCGCTCTCCTTAATGTGGTAAGCCTGAGATTGTACTAAAATTAAGTGGCTTTAGGGTCTATGCAAATGGAATTTAAAAATGTACCACTCCCTTTGTGTGTCTCTTCTCTCTCTCTTCCTGTCTCTTTGCTCTCTCTCTCTCCCCCTCTGTACACACTTTTTACCCTACCCCATTTTCTGTTTCCCCCTACATAGCGACTTCCCTGACACCTTTCCTTGGGACCAATGAATCCCTGGAGAGCTGCTCCCAATAAACTTGCATCTATAAATTCTAAAATATAAAAGAAACTAAATTGTACTAATTAGCTAGCTGAACATGTAAAGAGAGTTTTATCCTGGATCATTTGAATGGGATAATGCAATTTACATGGGCCCTTAATAGTAGAGAAGTAAAAGAAGGTATATACCTGTTCTTGCTAGCTTTGAAAATAAAGGTGAAGTTGTCCCCAAGCCAAGGAATGTGGGTTGTTCTTAATAAACAGGGAATAGCATCATGACATCATGTGATGTCATCAAAGTTATGAAGACTCCAGGCCTACAATACAAAGAATATTTCTGCCCACACTATGAATGAGCAAGAAGACACATTCTTACATGCTTAGGGGAAGCTCAAAGCCTTTGGCTTGGGGTGTAGCTCAGTGCTAGATTGCTTGTCTAGCAGACATGAGGCCATAGATTGAAGAATTTTTACCAACTACTTGAGTTTAACCTCCTTAGACTAGAGCAAACAGTTGACAAACAGAATTGTGAGATACTAAAATTTTCTTCCTTTGGCTCATTATTTTTGTGGTAACATTTTATTGTAGTAATAAAAGGCTGACACATAGCCTTCTTGTATGTCTACCCACACGTGAGTTATCATGCATTTTGTCTTTTTTTTTCTCACTCTGTCTTTCATTCCTTACGTAGTCCTCCTCCTTAGAGTGGCAGCCCATTAAACCACAACTTTTGGTTCTCCCTGCCTTTCACCACATAATGTCTTCTACTTATGGAGTTTACTGAGTAACTGGAACTCCCCCACTGCGTCCAGGAAAATAGGAACAGGGTCGCAGAAAGCCAATACGTGTGAATTAGCAGCAAGCAATCTTTGAACTTTCCAAAGGCAGACTCCTGACCTTTCGGAATTCTTTTTCAGTTTGTTTGAGCTGTTTCCTTAGGGGAATCACCTAAAATGGTTCTGACTTGCATATTACATAAAATATCTCTGAAGAGCTACTTTGCCAAGCCACAGGTAACACGCTAATATTTTTTCTCAAAAGATTTTAATATAGCAATCAGTCTTCTTGAAAAATAACATGCTTCCCACATTGAAAAGCATCATTGAAGCTTGTGGTACATATAATTAAATAGGCCAGGACAGGTTTAAATCCTTAATGGCATGCTGGGCACCAGCCAGTATTTCCATTTCTAGGTGAGGCTGTTTGAGTGAGCAGGTACCTCTAGCTTTGTATAAATACCATACTCTGGAGAAGTCAAAGTTAAAGTGTATTTTCGTAAATCAACCTATGTTCTGGAGTGATGGCTGGAGTTTGTAGCATGAAGAAACGCTATGCCGAATGTTTGCCAATCATCAGTTCATAGTTTGTGTGGTTTTATTTTCGCTGTGGATAAATCTGGGTGGTCATTACTGAGTTTGTTTAAAATAGACCGGAGCCATGTTTTAGAAATCTTTAGGAGATTGGAGACCATCACGTTAAGTGAAGTAAACCAGACGCAGAGAGACAAACATGACACGGTTTCTCTCATGTATGGAGAGTTTAAAACATGTGTGACACAGAAGAGGGATTGTGTTGGAGGGTGAGGGAGGCTCCAAGTAAGGAGGGACAAGGCAGGGTATTGGATGGAAAAAATGACAACAAATAAAGATGTGGGATTTAAATATCTACACAATGTGAGGAAGCAGGGGAGGCAATTTGGATAGATGGAGGGGAACTGAAGTAGAAATGGGGCAGAGGAGATATGGAGGAGGATATGAGCAAAGCTCAATGGCGTACATACACAGAAAAGTCATAATGGCACAATTATTTTGTATATTAACTAAAGTTAATCAATAATAACACATACTTTTAAATTGGGCTGCCTGAATTAGAGAGGGGAGAAAGCATACTTCAGGATTTAAGAATGCATTTGATCAACAGGCTTAACTTATAGATAGTGTTTTAAGCTTACTCTACATCTTGAATCACAATGAAAATTAAAATAAAAAAATAGAATTTGCTATCCCTTCCTATTCAAGTCCTTACCCATCTAGCAAATGCTAGTCACATTTTGATATATTTATATAACAGTGCAATACACATTTAGTAACATAAAAATATTACAATGTTTCACGTTGTTTATTTTTCACATTTTTTTCATTATTTTGATATTGGAAATCACTTATGCTGAAAATTTTTGAATAAGAAAGTTATGAGAAGCTCAAAGATTGAGACTGCCAAGATAACATTGCATTTGTCAACAGTAATTCACAAGACACAAATGTTTTAGAATACTAGTTTTAAAAGGCAGGACTGGGGTATAGCTTGGAGGTAGAGTGCCTGTTTAACATGGGGAAAGGCCTGAATCAATCCCAGTTCCACATAAACAAACAAAGAAACAACAAATGAATGAATAAATGACTTTCTAACTGGGAATGCAGATCAGTTTGTGGAGTTCTTTCTTAGTCGGAACAAAGCCTTGGGCTTTATTCCCAGTAACATTAAAAAAATGAGTGTGGTGGCACATGTCTATAAACTTGACACATAGAAGGTTTGGGAAGAGAAGTTAAAAGTTATCTCATGCAACATAAGGAGTTTGAAGGCAGCCTGGGACACGTGAGGCTCAAAACCAACAAACCAACCAAACAGCCAAATGAGAACTCCACAAGAAATATTCAGCTTGAGGAATAGAGGAAATTGTCCATAAGAAACATCAGTAAAGATACAGAGTTTTTCCTGGTGGAAAAGGGTATGAATGACCTAGAATACAGGAGGAGTGGAAATAATGGAAGACAACCCCACATTTTCAGACAGGTGAGGTGGCTCATTCACTGCGGCCCTGCAGGAGCTGTAGGCCATGGGTTCTCTCTGCTTGTTTTCTCTGAATAGTCCCATAAGTAGTTACAGTGGCTTCTTTATGGTACTTCAAATCTCCTGCATACTTGTTCCATTTTTCACTGTGCGTGGCCCTGGAATAAGCACACACACAATCTGGAAGAGTAGACCTGATTTCTCAAGCTGCGCCTCCCTTGGATAGGAAGATTGGCTTGGAATTTACAGGGAACTCAAGTTTTCACTTTATTGTTGCATGTTGGCTGCTCCCTAGTGGGAACATGATACTTCAGCTTCTCCACAGTCCCCTTCATCTTTGTTTGACCGAATGTCATTATTTTAGAGTCTTCTGCTCTGGGACAGCAAATCTGCTAAGTTATTTTGTACAAGAATCTGAAATTAAAGCTGGGATGGGATTCTGTGATCAAAAGGAGTTGTTAAAGATGAGTTTTAGTCAGGAGATTTATTTGTTCGCAATATTAGAGAAGATGCAATAAAAGCCATTTTCTACCCCTGGTTGATGGAAACCCTCTAGTTTCATCAGCATGTTCTATAAACACATTTGCAGTGCAGTTTTTTTCTCTTTGCATATTCCTAATTTGACAAGCATTTTTCACATATAGATACAGGGTTATGGTTTAAGAACTTTTGAGAAGGTTATATTTTTTCTTTATTTCGTTTTTATGCTTCTTTCTGTTGAGTTTTTGATTTATAAACCCCAGTCCCTATATGAAGCCATCTTGATTAGAGTGCATGTTCTATGTTTGGATCTTGTCAAATATAGATTTTACTATTCTGTTTATATGTCTACATATGCTATGAGGATGCTTATGTTTTCCTTTCTCATGGTAACCTTACAAGGTTTGTTATCATGGCTAACTTTGGATTCAAAAGCTAGGTAGCTAATAGCTTTGTCCTCTTTAATGATTTCTTGTAGAGTTTTCATAAAATCATATTTACTTTTTCTGTATTTATAAAATTTTTCTGTAAAAGCAAAGCGTAGAAACGTCTTATTTTTTTGATAAAAAACCTTACTGCGTATCTCTATTAGTCATCATTTGCAGACCCTATAAAAAAGACAAAAAGAAGGTTTATAATCAATCTAAATGAAATCATAACGTGGACAATATTCTATGCAAGGCCTGGTGATTTTTCTTCATTGATGCACTGTCAGTGGAACAACTAAAAACATCTAAGTTTCTTGAACTATGATGTGGTGTAAAGAGAAACCCTGTTTTCTCTTCTCCCCCAACAAAAAGGCAGAGAGAGCTCAGTGGAGCTGTTTCAAGCCATACTGTTTTAGCTATGAACTTCTGTTGTACCTCCTTCCTAGTCTCTTTTAGCTTACTTGTTACTTTGTTAAAATTCTAGTAAATAAAATTGAGAAAATTGTTATCCTTTAAAAAAAAAGTCCTGTAAAAGCACTGAACCCTAGAATTTCTTTGAGAGGTCTTTAATATCCATTCACAAACTTTATTATTTCTTACAATTTATTCACTTTGTATCCTGGCTGTGGCTCCCTCCCTATTCTCCTCCCTCCCTCTTCTCCCCCTATGTCCCTTCCCTAATCCACGGATATGGGAGGACCTTCTCCCCTTCTATTTGACCCTAGCCTATCAGGTCTCATGAGGACTGGTTGCATTGTCTTTCTCTGTGGCCTGGCAAGGCTGTACCCGCAGATCAAGAGCCAGCCACTGAGTTCATGCCGAGATAGCCCCTGCTCCCCTTGGAACCCACTTGGAGACTGAGTCTATGGGCTGCATCTGTACATGGGTTTCAGGTCCTCTCCACGCATGGTCCCTGGTTGGGGTATCAGTCTCTCCACGGCCCCCACGGCCCAGTATTTTTTGACTCTTTTGGTCTCCTCGTGGAGCTCCTCTCCCCTCCAGGTCTTTCTATCTCCCTCTTCTTTCATAAAATTGCATGCATTCTGCCCAAGAGATTCATGTTCACTATCCTAATTGTTATTTTTAGTTTGAAAACTAATTAACAGCTATTTTGGATATATTGTACAAAATTAAATATCTCCAGGGAAGCTCAGCAATTGTTAGTAGACATGATGTAGTAGATATGATATAAAAATGTCCACCTGGTAAATTCTTAGTGATCGTTTTAACAATCCTGGGAGCAACATTCAATATACTCAGCAACAGTTCCCACTCTTATGTTTATCAGGTTTATACTACATTGTGATTTGAAAGAGCAGGACATGGTAAATGAGCAAGTCTAACACCCTGATCAGTGAGCTGACTTCTTTAGCAATCTGTTCACAGAGGTCTTGTGGAGCTACCCATCCAATGTCACATTTTGAAGATTACACTGAATGGATCAACTTCTGACTTTTATAATTATAACATGAGCCATACTGATGTTTTCCCTCCTTTGAACAACCATATATCTATATGGTACTATCATTTTATTTCATTCTAGAAACTTTAAAAATGCATGCCTGCTTTATTTGATGGCCCATTCTTCATTTGGAAGTGTATTGTTCAATCTTCAGTTATTTATGTAATTTCTGTTGTTTCTCTTATTCTTGTTTTCTATTTTATCAGGCTATTTATTCATAAGATACAAGGAAATACTTGATGTTTCTCTATTTGTTAAAATTTAACTTGTGGTTTATAATACAATTGACTTTGGAGAAAGTTCTGTGACCATTAAGAAGAATGTGTACTCACCATTTTCTGGATGGAATATTGATCTCTTTAATCAAATAAATCTACAGTATAAGTAAGTTATATTTTTCAAACTTATTTTTAGTTTGGAAGACCTCTCAAAAAGTGGATCACTGAAGTCTCTCACTATTGTTGTATCGTGACCTTTTATTCATTCATGCCCATTAGTTTTTACTTGCTGAAATTGAGAACCGAATATCCTATACATAATATTATGACTTTTATAGCTTTTTGATGAATATCTTCATTAATATGTTGTCATCATATTTCATCTCTTCTCACTGGTTCTTGATTGCTCTATGCTTTATCAGATTTGAGAACAATAAAATGGGCTTTTTACAGCTTCCGTTTACAATATTAATTCAAATCCTTCCTTTGATTCTCAGTCTTTGGGTGTCCTTGCTAGTAACGTTTATTTCTTAGAAACAACAGAAAGGTAAATCTTTTTTTTTAATCTATTCAGTTAGTTTGCAACTGTAATTGGTGTGTTGAAACCATTATTGGGTTTGGGGAGCAGAGGAAGACCTGAATAAGTGAATAAGTGAAGTCCTGAGACCGTGTAATGTTGACACGGGCACAGCCATGTCAAGAACTCCAGTGCCTCAGTAGTACCTTGGGAGAGGGCAGTCTTCTCCAGGTGAGGCTGAGAGGCCTGGCGAAAACCTCCTGGAGGTGAAGGGGTCCAGGTGCAAATGTCGACAGTGTGCTCAGAAAATCATTGTTATCTCCTGTATGTTTAGGAACTGAAGACTGCTCCCTTTCAGAGACTGTTCCTAAGGAGATTAGCTAAACCGGAAACCTGCCTTTCTGTTTAGCTGTCTATAATAACCCTGCCTTCTTGGTTATCTGTATGTAATAATCCCACCTTCTTGGTCAGCTACAGGTAATAAAAAATTCTGTCTCCATTTTTAACTGTGTATGCTTTCTGTGACTGAAGTGCTAAGGGACTGTGAAAGGCCTGCAGTTCACCTGTGTTTACCCGTTTTTATTCCTGGCTATCACATACCTTTCCCCCAATCCTACATAGCTCAGTGGTATGAGTATGCAGGTTGCTTTGAGAGTCTCTGTTTCAGGCTTCTGTGGCACACTCTTCCTTGATTTGGTTTTTCCGTGCCCACTCTATCCAGACTCTGGGTTGGTTCCCTTATCCTGGGTTTGCTCGTAATCTGGATATACTGCTCTATTAGCTACAGCCATAGCTGACACACTGTGATGAGTGTGGTGCAAATAAGATCTTAAGCATAATATTTCAAAAGAAGAAAAAATCCCACCTTGGTTTACTTTTGTTCTTTTTTGGTTTTGGTTTTGTGTTTTATCTCTTTTAAAGGAATAAGATCTATTGAGGGTTTTAATTCTTACCAAGAATATCTGATTATTTGTAAGTGAAACAAGTTCTTCATTCTTTCAGTGAAATGCTCCCACTGACTGGACTACACTTCCAGTTTTCCTCTTTCCACAGGTGTACATTTAGATATGAATGCACGTATATGTACAATTTCCATTCTATAATAAGGATGCATATGTACATTCTTGTTACAGTTCTCTCGGTTGCCTTCCTCATGCTTTAGGAAGGCTGGTTCAGAATGCAGTCAGGAAAAGATGCTATTGAACGTTTGAGTGAGAATGTTTGTGAATTTCCTTTGTCAAGTCCCAGAAGTCATGGGAATTCCCAGCCCTAGGAGAAATGCTGACTGTAGTTTCTATAAAATATCTAGAACAATTGGTGTTATACCACCTAATCGGGTCTCAGTACAAGAAGCCATCAGAACAGAGCGGAAGCACATGGCTCGTAAAAAAAAAAAAAAAAGAAGAAGTCTATCAAATGCTTCCCCTCATCCTGGGAGTTTCCAAAGAAATAATGAGATAAAGGCATCAGGAACTAATTTGAAATAAAAACGCAGAATGGGAATTTACTTTCTTCATTCTTCATAACATAAATTCAAGTTCCCAGTCTCACACATTTATGTAAGTGTTCACCCAGTGCTCCAGCTTTACCGCTCAATAGGAGCCTTCTACCACCCCACTCCACACTGCCACGTTAAAAAATAAATAAAACTGCCTCATGTGGTTGCGACACAAAGATAATGATAGAGAATAAACTTAATTAGCTTTGTTTAGAAAACCCAATTTGTGAAAACTTATACAAAAACATATCTGCTAAAACTATATATACAAATACATTCTGGTCAAATCACAATTTACCTGCTATAATTATAATGATAGATGTTCTTTGTGTAGTCTAAGTTGATTTTCCAATAGATGAGCTTTAATTTAACAGATGTTCTCAGCGATCTGCATTGCTTACCCAGTTTCCTTAAGTGTGTGTGTGGGTAATATAATGAGTAACTTGATACTCACCTCAAAGTCTATAGACACATAATTCATCCCAGTTCTAGGTTCGGGAGCGTTATTTGTTCTTGAGTTCCTGGTGCCCTCCCCGACTGCACCCCAGTCTCAGTGAGATGACTGTTTAACAGCAGTTGACTTCCCAGATCAAGCCACAGTGTCTGAAGCCTTACCTGCTTTAAACATTCTAACACGGAACTTTCGAACATTCTGCAGGATCAGGTTTACTTACAAACAGATGGATTTCCTATGCTACAAACAGTTTAGAAGATAGAATATACAAAGTAGAATAACAAAATCCATGTCTTCTTACCCAAAATATGTATTTAACAATAAGTTACACACACACAAACACACTCACATTGCTTACCAGTTTCACTCACTCACTCACTCACTCACTCACTCACTCACTCACTCACTCACTCACTCACTCATTTATACTCCATAGAAATAGGTTCTTTCCATTACTAAAGGTGTTGGGAGTTGAAGTTATTTTTCCCCAAAGCCCAGAAAAATCCAGAGCTTACAATCAGACATAAATATAAAAATGTCATACTAACTCTCCACTTTAAAAAATTCCATGATTTGGATATATTTACCTGAATGTTTTCAGCAGAGCCTACGGTGGTGTGGCTCCTCAAATGGGCAACACAGCAAGCCTTGCTTCATCAGCAACCCTCCACTGTAGTATAACCCAATGGGCTTATATATAGGATTTATCATACACACACACACACACACACACATATATGTATATATATATCCTTATAGAGAGAGAGATGTTCAGAAGGGTAGAATTGGATTGATCTAGGGTGTCATGATGCTTCGGTTAGGGGATTGAGTTCAAATAAACATTCCTTGTGAATTTAAAAAGGGAGACTGCAGTTGCTGTTTCCTTTACCTCTGTATTACTTCCCTTTTGTGAACCAAGCATGAAATCAATCCAAAAGTTAAGATTCAAACAATTTTAAGATGAAGAAAACAATACACACCATTTTCTTTTCCTTTCTGCATGCCTAGAGAGTGACTTACAAGTATTTTAGCTGCCCATTCTTAAATTTTTAAATATAAGAAAAAAAAGAACGCTTTGGCTGCACAAAAAAGAAACAGGATTAACGTATTTTCATTTTGACACCAAAAAGTAACCATATGGCATGTTTTTTTCCTTGACAATGAGATCAAGTGAATAAAAAAATAATGAAAATCAGAAATTTTTTACTATTAGAAAGTAAAACTGAAAGAGAGAAAAGCTTAATAATGCTATGACCTTGTACTGAAAAAAGGAAAAGTAGAAAACAGAACGCAAGGACTAGCGTCAAATGCTGGAGGTTCACTGGTGTTCTCAAAAGCCCATGTGCTGTGGGCTTGCTTCCAGCCTGTGGCATTACTGAGATTCAGTGGGACCTTTTAGATACAGAGCTAACAGGAGGAAGACAGGCCATTGAGGAAGTGCAAGGGAAGAGGAAGGCACTAGCTACTTCCTATCTTCTTGGTCACCTTGAAGAGAGGCCTTTGTACCATGCACTCCAATCACAATATACCCTGTTACTACAGACCCTAAGCCATGCGACCAAGCCATAGGTCAACACCTCAGAACCATGAGCCAAGACAGCCCTTTCCGTATAATAGGCTGGCTTCTTAGGTATTTGTTATAGTAATGTGACACAGTGTGAATGAACTCGAAGCCAGACAGCAGCTAGAGTCTGTCATTTCGTTTAATGCATGGGCCGTTTCAACACGACATTTTCAGCATAGCCTCAACTTTTATATTTAATTTTTAATTTTTTTCACTTTGTATCCCGATTGTAGCCTCTCTCTCATCTCTTCCAGGTTCCACCCAAACTCCCTCTCCCCTTTCCCCTCCCCTAGACAGCTGAAAAGGGGGAGGTCCTCCTTCCCTGCAACCTGATCCTAGTTCTCCTCTCCTCGGGACTGCCTGGATCCTCTTCCTTTATGGTTTTGTATGGCCACCCTGCCAGGGGAAAGTTATCAAAGAGCAGGCAACCAAGTTCAAGCCAGAGACAGCCCCTGCTCCCCTTATTAGGGAACTCACTTGGAGACTGAACTGCCTATGGGCTACATCTGAACAGAGGGTCTAGGTCCTCTCCATGCCTCCGGGGCCCAGATTTTTGGCTCTATTGATCTTCTCATGGTGATCCTGTCCTCTGCTGGTCCTTCTATTTCCAGGACTCTTCCATAAGACTCCCTGAACTCTGCCCAATGTCTGGCTGGGGGTCTCAGTGGCTGCTTCGATCTCCTGCTGGGTGGAGTCTTTCAGAGGACATCTGTGGTAGCTTTCCTTCCTGGTCCTTTTCTTCAGCTGCTTCCTGTGTCTACCCAGTCTGCCCTTCTGAATGAGATTTAAGCATCCTCCGGAGGGTCCTGCTTGCTATTTAGCTTTTTTAGGTCTACAGAGAGTAATATGGTTATCCTATATTATATGGCTAAAATCTTCTTATAAGTGAACATATACCATGTTTGCCTTTCTGCTTCTGGGTTACCTTCCTCAGGATGATCTTTTCTAGTTCCACCCATTTGCTTGCAAATTTCATGATTTCCTTGTTTTTAATAGCTGAGTAGTATTCCCTTGTGTAAATATACCACAGTTTCTTTATCCATTCTTCCACTGAGGGACATCTAAATTATTTCCAGATTCTGTCTATTTGTGAATAAAGCTGCTATGAACATAGCTAAGCAAATGTCCTGGTTGTAGGGTGGAACATCCTTTGGGTATATATATTTCGGTATATATTGGGTATATATATTCACTTTGTTTCCCGATTGTAATCCCTTCCTCAGGGTTGTTATAGCTGGGTCTTGAGGTAGGGCTATTGCCAGTTTTCTGAGAAAGCACCAATTTTTTCCCAAATTGTTTGCACAAGTTTGCAAAATGGAGGAGGGTTCCTCTTTCTCCACATACTATCCAGTATGTGTTATCACTTGAACCTTTGATCTTAGCCATTTGGGTGGGTGTGAGATGGAATCTTGAGTCGTTTTGAGTTGCATTTCTCTGATGGGTAAGGACATTGAGCATTTCTTTAAGAGTTCTCCACAATTTCTAATTACTATGTTAAGAATTCTCTGTTTAGCTCTGTACACCATTTTTTAATTGGATTATTTGGTATGTGGGTGTTTAATTTCTTGAGTTCTTTAAATATTCTGGATGTAGGGTTGGTGAAGATCTTTTCCCAGTTTGAATTCTGTCGTTTTGTTCTGTTGACAGTGTCCTTTGCTTTACAGAAGCTTTTCAGTTTCATGCGGTACCATTTATTAATTGTTGATCTTAGAACCTGAGGTGTTGATGTTCTTATCTTCAGGAAGCTGTCTCCTGTGCCAATGAGTTCAAGGCTTTTCTCCACTTTTTCTTCTCACAGATTTAGTGTGTCTGCTTTTATGTTGAGGTCTTTGATCCACTTGGACTTTAATTTTGTGCAGGGTGATAAATATGGGTCTATTTGTATTTTTCTACATGTAGACATCCAGTTAGACCAGCACCACTTGTTGAAGATGCAATCTTTTTTCCATTGTTTGGTTTCGCCTTCTTTGTCAAAAATCAAGTATCCGTAGGTTTATGGGTTCATTTCTGGGTCTTCTGTTCGATTCCATTGATCCACCAGTCTGTTTCTGTGCCAGTACCATGCAGTTTTTATTACCATTGCTCTGTGGTACAGCTTGATATCAGGGATGGAGATACCGCCAGAAGATCTGTTATTGTACAAAATTGTTTTAGCAATTCTGTTTTGTTTTTGTATATGAAGTTGAAAATTTTTCTTTTAAGGTATGTAAAGAATTATGTTGGTATTTTGATGGTAATTGCATTGAATCTATAGATGGCTTTTGGTAGCATGGCCATGTTTACTCTGTTAATCCTATCCAGCCATGAGCATGGGAGAATTTTCTATCTGCTAATATCTTCTTCAAGGTATGTGCCTTGTATCTTTGATCTCTCCAAGACTTTAAACATGAATGGATTTGGATTTTGTCAAATGCTTTTTCGGCGTCTAAGGAGATGATCATGTGGTCTTTTTCTTTCAGTTTGTTTATATGGTGGATTACATTGGTGGATATCCATATATTGAACCACCCCTGCATGCTTGGGATGCAGCTTACTTGGTCATGGTGGGTGACATTTTTTATGTGTTCTTGAATTCAGTTTGCAAGTATTTTATTGAGTATTTTTGCAGCAATGTTCTTGAGGGTGATTGTTCTAAAATTCTCTTTGGTCTTTGTGTGGGTCAGGTATCAAGGTGACTGTGACTTTATAGAATGAGTTTGGTAATGTTCCTTCAGTTTCTATTTTGTGGAATAGTTTGAAGAATATTGGTATTAGCTAAACTATTTCAAACAAGGATAACTACTGTTTAGTGGATAATATACAGAGGGCACGGGAAGCCATGTAGAGAAGGGAGAAGAAACCATCCCAGATGATTTCAGTCAGCAGCTCCAGATGCCCACTTCAGCTCCCAGTCCAATCTTGCTGGATGACCCTCAGTGTCCGCTTTAACACCTTTGTTGCTGTTCTTTGACTTTGAAGACCCAACAACAGGGAATGCTCTGATCTGTTTGGAACTCTCAGTGAGAACTTCATCTAGCTGCCTCAGTGGGGCTTGTCCAATTGATTTCTGCTGGAGGTTTGTAAGTCCCTGAACTGACATGCTATCTTTTATTACCCATGGTTGGACTACTCTAGCCAAGTCCTTTGGATGCTTTTAGGCCCCAATTTTTTAATTCTTTGCCATTTATCAACTGCTTCTCTTTATCTGCTACTCGATACTTAGTTTGTTGCCATTATTTTTCTACTTTTTCTTGCTACATATTTAATAAACTCTCCCATGTAATCTGAAAGCATGGCTATTGTATAGCGTTCTCCACACTGTATAGAACACCTGTTGAGTTATAACCTGTCCTTTAAGAAGACATTTAAATGAAGCACATTTTGGAAAGTGCTAATGGACCCTTAAGTGCCTTAGCTGATAAACTTTGGAGAAAGAAACTGCATGATGGAAGACCACATGGCCCTTTCATAGCTGCATGAGTAGGGTTAAAGGGAAAAGGCTTTGGTATGCAGAACAAACTACTGTAATATAATGTTAAAACCAGCTGAGGAAATCACCAATACACATGCAGGAATCCACTCTTGTTTTCCTTACTGTGATTTCAAGACATATTTAATCAGAGACCATTTGACTTGATATAAACATGTGTTTGTATCTTTGGTACTGCAGGAATTTTGATTAGACACAGGAAGTTCTTTTGCTAATTCACTAAAATTAAAGCGCTCCACATTTGTGATGAATTCCTCTGTGACACAGATGTTTCTGTTGCATGGTACTTGACAGGAAACAGTAGCTTTATTTGGTTGCAGTACACTGTGTTCAGTGTATTCCTCTGGATGCGCCAGGCTGAAGTTTTAATGATTCTTTAGCCCCACAGCTAAAGAATGTAAGCGTTCATTCCCAGCTTTCTCTTGAGCAGAGTGGAAGCATAATTTCAAATTCAGGGTTCAAAACTCAGGACTTTTTATTTAAGTTAAAAAATTATTTTCTTTAATTCCTGACCTTATTATTAAAGTGGATCAATTATATTTTTATAAAACCTCGTTAAAGATTAAAATCTCTCTGAAACTAAATGTGATACAATCGGGAATTCTGACACACATGATGTCATTCTAATTGCCACCACAGTGCTTTGTAGGTCAAGGCTAAAGAGAAGAACTTGGCAAACTTTGAGCTGACTCTATTTATTTGAAGTCTCTGGATCACGGGTAGAAACAAAATTGTTCTAGGTATGACTTTGAAGTATCTTTAAGCATTTGTTCCTAGAGTTTCTTATTCTTACATAAATAGGATTATGAGCGTAGTAGTGGTGCATATGAAAGAAGTATTCTTCACACTGTGGTTGAAACTCTACGTGTTAGGAATTAGGATATTTGGGGAATTCCAGGCTGCTTATGCTCTCAGGTTTCTAGTGGAGTGTGACAAGGTACTCAGTAATGCCAAGCTAGACGTAGCAGGTGCTACAGTTTGCATTTAGCACCGTCCAGTTAAGCTGTTGCCAGTGAGATGGTGTCAAGAAGTAGGCTTTCAGTATGTGAGCAGGCCTTGAATGTTCTGCCTTGTGAAGGGGACTGAGGCTTTATATTAGAGGTCTTCCGTAGCCTTTAGCCTTCAACCCATGAGGATGGAGTAAATGTTATAAAGGACGCTGCCTTGGAGGCAGGAAGCAGCCTTCCTTATGCCGCAGGATGTGCAGATGCTTATGGCCTTCCAAGACTCCAGGACACTGGAAAAAACTTTGTTCAGTTTCAGGAAATCTTCTAGAAGGACAAAAGGACTAAGACATGTACCTTAGCCAATGTAGTGACTAAACAGGTTTTATTTTATATTTTACTTTAAGTATTATCACAAATAAAATTTACCCATTTAAACATGCAGCTCAATAAGGTGTTGTATATTTAGTGTATTAGTTATGTATCTGTCAATATAGTCTATTTTTTTAGTTTTTTTTATTTCTCTCTTATTTATTGATTGATTTCAAAAATAAAATTGATAGAAACACAGTAATTCATGAGGCCTCATGGCAGAAAATAGTGACTAATCTAAACTGATTTTCTCACTAATTTTGTGACCTGTAAACTGGCACTTAGCCTCCAAGAATCTGTTTTATTTTTATTTATTTTTTAAGTAATTTATTTATTTTCATATTAATCACAGGTTATATATTTTGTATCCCAGCCATAACCCCCTCCCTCATTCCCTCCCACTCTCCCCATCCCTCCCTCATCTTCTCCCTGCCCCCCTCCAAGTCCACTGATAGGGGAGGACCTCCCCACCTTCCATCTGACCCTAACTTATCATGTCTCTTCAGGGATGGCTGCAATGTCCTCTTCTGGGATCTAGTTAGCCTGCTCCTCCCTTGGGGGGGGGTGGTCAACAAGCCAGCCATTGAGTTCATGACCCAAATAGTCCCTGTTCCCCTTACTGGGGTACCCAGTTGGATACTGAGCTACCATGGACCACATCCGAGCAGGGGTTATAGTTTGTATCCATACATGGTCCTTGGTTGGAGAAACAATCTCATAAAAGACCCCTGTGCCCTGATCTATTTGGTCTTTGTGGAGCTCTTGTCCTCGCTAAATCTTACTAACGCCCCCTTTTTTTCATATGATTCCCTGCACTCTGGCAATGGCTTGGTTGTGAGTCTTACTATCAGCTTTGATTCATTGTTAGTTAAGAGTCTTTCAGAGGCCCTCTGTGGTAGGCTCCTGTCCTGTTGCTTGTTTTCTCCTACATTCAATGTCCATCCTGTTTGTCCATCTAAGTGAGGATTGATCATCCCACCCCAGGTCCTCCTTCTTTCTTGTCTTCCCTAGGTGTATAGATTTTAGCATGTCCATCCTATCCTATAGGTCTACATAAGTGAGTATATACCAAGTGTTTCTTTCTGCTTTTGGGATACCTCACTCAGGATGATCGTTTCCAGGTCCCACCATTTGTGTGTGAATTTCATGATTTCCTCGTTTTTAATTGCTGAGTAGTATTCCATTGTGTAAAAGAACCACAATTTCTGTATCCATTCCTCAACTGAGGGACATCTGGGTTGTTTCCAGGTTCTGGCTATTACGAATAAAGCTGCTACGAACATGGTTGAGCAGATGTCCTTGTTGTGTACTTGAGCATCTTTTGGATATATGCCTAAGAGTGGTATAGCTGGGTCTTGAGGAATCACTATTCCTAATTGTCTAAGAAAGTGCCAAATTGATTTCCAAAGTGGTTGTACCAGTTTGCAATCCTACCAGCAAT